>LKNJ01004330.1:0-33183 GCA_002120245.1 Maccullochella peelii | reverse complement strand
GAGCACAGTGCTCTAGTGGGGTAATAGGGTACTATGAGCTCTTTAAGATATCCACCTACCAGCACCTCTAAAGCTCATAAATTAACTTGTTATATCTCATTTCTTTAATCCGTACAAAAGCAGGTGTAAATTGTGGATTTACAGGGTGTTGTCTGAGAGTGACACATCATCAGCCACTTCTCAGTCTTGGTTTCACTCCAAATCCAAGTGTGCAAAGCTTGCAGAGACTTACCCAAGAAGTCCTGAAGCTGTAATTGCTGCCAAAGCTGCTTTTATTAAGTTCTGAATAAAGTCTGTGAATAATTTTTGATAAATCTGCAAAGAATCTATAAATGTGTTTTTGCTTTGTCATTATGGGTTATTTTTTATAGAATTAATTGCCGAGAAAATCAATTCAACCCATTTTCAAATGAATCTAAAACACAACTGGGACTGCCAATTGTCTGAGGTTTTGGATATTCTATATGTGAGGTTGCCTGTACGTCTATTATAAAGGGAAAAACTACTTTGAGAAGATGTGGAGATGTTTAATTTTTTAGAGTGGTACAAATCTGTAGAAGTCTTTCTCCTTGAATTACTGTGTATTAAGTGTATGCATATGCATATATACATTTCTAAACTCTTGAATGCCCTGTCTAAGGTTGTTAGATAGTGCCTTATTTATTTGTACATCTATGTGTTGAACTATTTTTGTATCTGTATCTATCTATAACACAACAATACAGTAAGTAAAGGGTTCTGAATACTTTCTGAAGCCACTGTACAACTGAGAAAGGTCACAGATATCTTTAAATGGGTCCTCGTGGATCCAGCTTACATACTAAGTTGTGTTATTTTGGTCAAACAGAACAATCCCCCCCAAGGTTAGGGTCCAATTTTGGGAATGCAGTGCTATTTTTAATCACAGATCTCTTCTTCTGGCACTCATCCTAACTCCCTCCACATCCCCCTTATCCTCCCTCTGTCCACCATTTGGCTCCCTGTTGCTGCATCCTTATCCTCTCTCTTCTTCCCTCCCTCCCTGCATCCTCCCATTCCTTTCTCTTCTTTGTCCTTCCACGTCCTCTCCAGGCTCAGACAGTGCCAGTCGGTGTGCAGACTCCTCTGCTGATGTCCTGGCTTCCAGCGACACAGTCTCCCTCAGTTTGTCCCTCTCTCCGGCTCTCAGTCCAGAGGAGTTTGAGCGCCTGTGGCTGCAGAGACATGCTTTGCAGACCGAGCAAGGTAATTAAATGGAAGATTAATGACGAAAGCTTGCTCTTGATTCGACAGAAACTGGTTAAGAGGAGCTAATGGGCCTGCTGGAAAAACTGAAGTGGTGGAAGTACATGTACTCAAGTTCTGTACAAATTTATACTTTGAGCATTTTCTGTTCATGCCACTTCATACTTCTACTTGATTTCGTCTGTCTGACATCAGTTTCTCTGACTTTGCTCCTCATTGTGTTGTGGCTAGGTACTGAGAACATGGAAGAGGAGGACTATGTGTGCTTGGAAGACCGCGTCCAATGCCCTGCCATACATCACTGTTCACCACAAAGCCTTCAGGCTGCGATGCAGCTGGTCAACATCCAGACGCTGGCCTTCACGCAGCCGCACACACTCCCCTGGAGGGTCTACCTATACTCACACACCCAGCACGCACACTCTGGCGACACACCCCACAGCACACTCATACTGGGGGAGCTGCTGTACACTGGAGAGGCAAACCAGGGAGTGAAGAAAGCCATGGGTGATGGTGAGGTGGTGGTGGAGGGCAGGGAAGAGGAGCGGATGAAAGAGGAAGAGGAGGCCACAGCTGACGGGCTGAGCGGGAGAAAAGATGGAGAAGAGGATGAAGTGAAAGTGACTCTTAAGCAGCAACCAAGAGATGATGAAGCTCTGAAGGGGTTTCTCTCCATCATTACTGCTGTACTGCACACACTGTCCTCAGAGAGAAATTAAATTTGCATTGCACACACACAGAGACAAACACACATCTGTGTGCTTCTTTTGTATATCCTACAGACCACACACATGCCCTACCCATGACTGTAAAATAGGCCCTGGCAGAAATGCCCCCAATTTGCAAAGTCTTCTCACTCTGAATTATCAGGCTCAAACCACACGAAACCATGTAAATGAGGGGTAAACCGACTTACACTTTCCCTTTTTATCTTGCACATTTTAACATGTATCAGCTGAAATAATCGATGTGAGAGTGGAGTCTTTACAGGAGTAGAAACGTGTTAAGACCGCATGCAGTAGAGAAGTAAAGTTCAGCTGAGGGCCATTAATCTTCTCTGTGTGCTGTTTTTTTTTTTTCACTGTTGAGCCACAATAAGTAGATTAAAGAATAGTTCAGGTTAGGTACAGGCTTGGCCTGATGGGGGCACTATGGAGGAGTTGTGTCACTGCGTTTTGGCGCAGTTCTTTCCTCCTGGGACTAATGTTTACAGACAAACACATGCCCTGATGGAAGAAACCGCCTTTCTCATTCACAGGATGCAGAGCTGGACCCTGAAACTGAAAGCTTGTTGTTTTTATTCCAGTGTGTGTGCACCACTGAGCCATGGTCTGAGCCTCCCAGATGTAGATGAGCTTATAGTGATTTGCGTGTACGTTGGAGGCTATCATGGCATATCTGGCTGCACACATGAACAGATTTGAAACAATAAAATCCCCGGGGGTCCTGCATTGTTATGAGTTTGTGTCTGTGTTAGATAGGTTTCCTTCACTATCAAGACTCGGTTGGTTTGGCGTTTTTTTGGTTGGTTGGCTGGTTCATATAAAGCCTCGCCCACTTGGTGGCTGTACTCTCACCTATACAGCGTGAATCCCAGGGACCGGACGGTTTAAAGCGAAGAGGATGTGGCGACACTGGTTTGTATGCAGTCCTGCTGAGGGACGAGCCGTTTCTCACTCTCTATTAGTGCCTTCTTTGACTTCCCGTGCCTTGTGAGCGGACTGTCACGGAGACCTGCCCCGCGGAGTGACGGCCAGCCGCCGGGCTGAAGCCAACAGGCTGACAGAGGTGAGTTTCTCTTTTTAACACCAACTTCACGATATCTGACCCACCATAGCTGCTTTTCCGTGTGTGCCCTGACTGTTATCATGTGTCCCACACATTTATTCAACTTTTATTTTGCTGCGTGCTTTGGGAGGTGGCCGTAACGTTAGGTGCTAAAGGTTTGTTTAGTCATTTTGAATTTTATTGCTCTGTTTAATCGCCTACTGCCGCTAGGAAGGCTGCTTTTGGAAACGTCACCTTTTTAAAAGCCACTATAATTAGCTAGTTAATATAATTATAGTTACTTTGGTTCGTAATGCGGAACCGTGCTTCAGCTTATAAAACCACTCTAATTTACCTGAATTTTGCTTTTGTTTAACAGCGTATTCATATAGAGACCCCGGTTCTCAGTACAGTGAGCTGATAACTGTATCTTCCACGATAGGAGCTATTGTAACGTTACGTTTGATCTCTTATGTTTGACCCGCTGATCTCCAGATGTGCTACGGGACTAGTTGCAGCTTTCTTGTGGTAGCTTTATTATAGATTTCTGTATTTTATTTAACAGACTCACTTGTCGCTCAGGTTTGCGGTTTTATATCCACTCCGTTAAACATTGTTTTGATTTTGGTATTTGAAGTGGCTAGAGGAGGATAATTATAGATGAGGAGGCCTGATCTATAATTAGTGTCAGCAATGGAGGATCAGTTTGTTGACCAGACAAAGGCATAAATCTTGTGTCCTGTACACCAGAGATATTTTAACCACACATGAAACTTAATCTTAACATAATGAAACCCTCATATTCAGTGCTTCAGTGCTGTAAACAGAGCAGAGGGGCCTGTCCTGGCTAAATATAAATCTCAGGGTCACCCTCCGTTCAAGTCCAAGTCCTTTTCTACAGTGTTTACACTGTACTTTCAGTTTGTCATTCCAAATGAACTCTGTACCTGTTGTCTGTTTGAGATTGTCTGGGCAACGGAGCCATAAACCCAGTGCAGCTAGGCAAGAAGAAAGTACACAACAGCTAAAAAAAAAAAAAAACATGAAATATGAGAAATGACAAACTAACAAGGAATAAAACAGTATAAATCTAAGTTTGTGTAAGTGGTCATTTTAAAAATAAACGTGTTTTCTGGGAGGTTGATGCAGTGCCACACAATAGTAACTGCACTTCTAAGCTCTAATCTTGATTTTAGTGGCAGATAATACTGTTTTATGAGCAGCAAACTCACCTGTACGCTGAGGGATCACAATGTGTAATGTGGAGTGACTTACTGCGAGAGCCAGTGCAGGCATGTTGAAACAGTCACTTTTGTGAGTCCAGCAGCAAGGGGATGTCAAGAACAGGCTTGAATACCACAGAATCAGGAGACCGACAGGCCATTATGGCAATCAGTTCACGAAATAATAAAGGCATGATCCATTTATTACAAGCCTCCAGATAAATTTATTTTTCAGTCGTCCACAGCTAATTACATCAGGATTGTCTTACAATAATCCTTGGTTACAGTTGAGTTGTGGGGTAATATGTATGTGAATGCTAAATTAGGCTCCTCAACACACACAGACAAGTCTAGGTTACCTGTTGCTGTGTCTGAGCCTTCTGAAACATTCATTAACTATCAGCTGAATTATTTACTGTTGTGCTGACTGAGTTACACACCAGCATAATGGTGTGTGTGTGTGTGTGTGTGTGTGTGTGTGAGTGAGATAGGAAATGCGACGTCATTCAAAGAAGAAGAATGTTGTTTTGGCAGTGCTGCTTCTCATCGGGGGATTGTACTTCATAAGCCATTCAGACATTGCTGTGAGTACACACACACACACACACACACGCACACACGCATGCATTTCCATTGCTTACACAGGAAACATCCAGTTCAAACAAACTTGAAGCATCACTTGCACTGCCCTTGCTTTGCAAAGTGCAAAACCTCATCAAAGGCTGAAGTTCACTTTGTTTCGTGCTCTTCTGTGTGGGGGAACAGTGTGTCACACCTCTTGATCAACATTTTTATATATGCGCGTATTCTAATCGAACAATAAATCTTTGTTTTGCAGGGCCTGACGGGGTCACATGAGCCAATTCCAAATGAGTTAACTTGGCAAGCAGAGAGGCTGGTTAGTAAGGAGTCCTGGGTCGAACAGGGCGACTACCTGCCTCTCAATATGTCCTATCAGCTGCTCGCTGGAGCTCCATCTACTCGGCAGAGTGAGTGACACACTGTGTTTGTTCTGGGTACACAGGAAAATACACAGGAAAATATGGAATTTCAGTTTCACTTTAGCATTTATAATCTTATTGTAATTCTTAATTTAAAAATAGCCTTTAACACAGCAGCCCTGCAGTTTTACTGCACATACTTTTTATGAGCAAATAAAACCTTTTTATATCTCAGTTCTGACTCACTAACTTGACTGTCAGCCTGAAGACAAAGAAAATCACTTTTCATCTTTTGTCAAAAAAGAGCACCTGATGGTGTTTTCAGAGAGGTAACGCAGACTCCTCGCCTTCACTTGTTGATGTTTCTGGGTGTCGAGCTACTGAGCAGGAAATAAAAACAAAGCATTTCAAACAGAAAAAAAACAATTTAAACCCTGAAAGATGTTATGCAGCACTAAAAATACTTTTTTATTTATCTATTTTCAGCTGTATGTTTAACTAAAACCCCAATAATAAGAATTGTTAAAAAAAAAAAATGTAATCTTAGTCTCAATCTTGCAGTGATATTCATGCTGTGATTGTTTGATAACTTCATCCTGAGGACTAGTCAGCACTGTACATTACATTTTGTTTTTGTTAACTGAACTTTGCCCCCGTAGCTTTGGGGTTAAGACGGTGTGGACAGACAGATGGAACATAACATGTTGTGAGGCAGCTGAGGAATGTCGTTTGGTGGGTTGAGCAGGGATGGCAACATTCTTGTTCACTTATGAACCTGCCTTTTGGTGTCGAAACACGAGTTACCTTTTTCTCTTTGGTAAGACAGGTCAAGGGTCATGATTCATGCATGACAAGGTTTCAGAGGGGTTGGTAAAAGTAGTGGAATTCGATAAGCAGGGATGGTGGCTGACTACTGAGCGAGCCATTCAGGTTAACCTGCCTGTTGCGATTTTGGTCTGAATGCCCGCTAAGCAAATACAATGTAGATCTAAGGCCTGATTAAGTAGTGAGAGTAGGCTTCAAGTACAGTTTAAAGGTACATTATGTCAAGGTTAGAGAATGGTGTCACCTGTCAGAGGGCCCAGTAGATTTATGACTGCACAGCCTGGTGAGAGGGCATGACTAAACTGCAATGACCCAAACTTTTGGCACATTTCAGACTTGGACTTGGGGACTTTAAAATTAGTCATTCAACCTCTATAGTAACAGGACTCAAAGATTGCAAACAAACGACTAAGAGCGTGATTAGTGCTACAATAGAAGTGCTTAGAATATTTTATTTGGTACATTTTGTAATGGTAATTGATGGTTTTGAATGATATAAAAAGCCCACACATTTCACTTTTCTGTGCTGACATGTTTCAGGGTATTTGTCAGTTGGATTATCTTCAGTGAAGAGGAAGAAGGGCAGCTATCTAATCCCCACCTTGCAGTCCCTCTTCTCCCAGTCCTCTCCTGAAGAGCGCTCTTTCATGGTGGTGGTAGTGCTGCTAGCAGATTTCGATGTCAGCTGGAGGGTCACTACAGTGAGGGAGATCAAAATTGCATTTGCCTCGGAGCTGGAACAAGGCCACCTGGTGGTCCTCCATGTTCATCAGGATTGGTACCCCCCTCTTACAGGTGGAGTGCGCGAGTGACCTACTAGTGTACCAATTCACCCACATCCATTTCATGAGTGTTTTGTTGATGCTGTGATACTGATACGAGTCTTTCTGGTTCTCCTGCAGGTCTAAAGAGGAACTACAACGATGCCCCAGAAAGGGTATCCTTCCGCTCCAAGCAGAACCTGGATTACGCCTTCCTGATCCATTACAGTGCCGGTCTTGGCCAATACTACCTCCAGCTGGAGGACGACATCTCCTCCGCAAAGAACTTCCTCACCACCATCAAGCGGCGCGTTGAGGAGCAAGCAGCGAAGAAGCCCACCTGGGCAATGCTGGAATTCTCATCCCTTGGCTACATTGGGAAACTCTACAAATCAGCCCATCTTCCTCTCCTGGCTCGCTTCCTCTTCCTCTTCTACCAGGAAATGCCCTGCGACTGGTTGATGGCTCACTTCCGCGAGCTGCTGACCCAGAAAGAGTCAATCCTCTTCAAGCCCTCGCTGTTCCAACACATGGGGACTTTCTCCTCGTTCCAAGGGACATACAACAAGCTAAAGGACAAGGACTTTGAGGAGGGGTTCTACACCAATCCTTCAGCTGAGGTTTACTCCAATATGTCCTCCTACAAGAAACACATCCCCAAACTGGCCTGGGAGGCCGGGGAGGAATTCTTCTGGGGACGCTCCCCAGAAAAAGGAAATCACGTGACGGTGGTGTTCACAGACCCTACGGTAGTGACAGGGATATTTATAGAAACGGGGACAGGGGGCAAAGACATCCTGGAGTCAGCTCAAGTGGAGATAGGCCATGACGTGGTTACCACTGAGAAAGAGGAGAAGAGCTGTAGAGTGTTCCAGTTGGTGGGGACGTTTGAGAATGGGAGGTTTCAGATGCAGGAGATGGACAAAACGTATAGATCTACCTCATCCTGTCTGAGGATACAAGTTACAGATGGTCAGAAGGATTGGGTGATCATTAAAAAGATCAGGATCTCAACAATGCTGAGTACACCTCCACACCAAGCATAGGAACGTGAGTGTTGTTCCTGCCAGATTAATAATTTATCTCAGTTTGATCTTCTGGAGCTTGTATGCAGGCTGAACATGTGACTTTTGTGCCTTGTTGAACGGTTTCACTGATGAAACAACAACCCAGTAATGAAACCGTAAAGCTGCTGTCAATATGAAGAAAATGTTTGACCAAGAGCTGTGACGACTTGTCTCTTCGACATGAGAAGATTTGCAATGATAAAAGTTCACTTTGACTATAAACAAGTAACTCCATGTGGTATATATTTTTATGTGTTGCGTCTATCAGACAGTTTGGGACGCACACACACTAGAGGTGGTTATTTGTATTGTTCATTGTACAAGAAGTAATTCAGGGTCACGGGGGACAGGTTCATTCTGTGTTGTTGAGGTTTATTTTTGGTATTGTGGCAAACCAGGGGACACAGCCAGGCCAATCCAGCACAGGAGGCGGGTCCCCAAGCTTAGGTTAGGGGAGGTGACAGGGGGAGTGTTCTACCCAGTGCAGGTACTGCAGCCTCTGGGCACGTGGAATTGGTCACACCTGCAAGCCATCAGGTAATCAGGGGAGGCAGCTACTCGCCAAGCTGCCAGACATCATAAGAAGCAGTTTGGACAAAGGAGTGAGGAGGATACACCGCTGAGTTTTTTCGGCCCAGGGAAGAAAAAAACAAAAAAAAAACAAAAAAAACAACAACAACAACACCTTCCTTACTGGTGGGGGACCAGAGGAGTCCAAACGAGGGTAAAAAGAAAGACTCACCGCTCTCTCTGCCCCACAGGACAGTGGGACAACTCTGCATTAAGAAAAGGCCACAGAGACAAAGACCCCGGACAGGGAGTGAGTTTAAATGTTTGACTCCCTCCCCTCTCCCCTGAAATTTTTATTAAAAGACACTTTATGTTTATGTCAGCTGTCTCTTAGTCCTCTATTTTATTATGAATCTTGCCTCTAAATCCCCTGGGTCGCCACATTATAAGTATGGAAGACCGGGTTAGACTGTAAGATGCAATGTCCTTAATCAGAATAGACAGATGTTGGTATGACCACACCTAGAGCCATTCAGGACTGTATTTATGTCTCCACTTTGATTGTAAACTACAATTTGGTTACACGCATAAAATGGGAGCATGTCTGCGCTCTTTTAAAAGTCCAGGGCATGATGGCCAGCTACACGTTTAAGCAATTAATGTTAATTTTATAGTCTGTGTGTTCCTGGAGGAGAAGCTCAACATCTTATTTTCCACACTTTGCAAATGTATGTTGTGTTCTCCTTTTTATTCCTGACGGACAGTATAAAGATAAAGATTGTCTCCTTTTCTATATTGCCCATCATGCTGCAAAATGTTGCCAAATCCCATCCCTGAATTTGAGAGGGCCAAATCACTGACTGACAAATGGATATCTACGGTCAGCTTGTTTTCAGAGTAGAGAACAAAAGCTTATTCTTCTGCAATGTTTATTGGCGCTGGAACTCTTATTGTTACTCTGCCCAGTAGAAGCCACAGAGAGAGAGGGGGGAGGGGGGGTATAGGCAGTGTTAAAGGAGTCAGCCATGCTAAAACAAGTCAAAAGTGGTACATTAATGGGAATTAATTTTCATCCACTAAGAATTAAATGAAGATGTTCACTGGTCTTGCTGTGCATCTGTGCCTCTCTGCTTAGAGGATGATGGTGGCCTGCTATTGGTCCCCTCACCAGCTGCAGGCCTCAAAGCCGGCTTCTCTTCAGCCGCAGAGCACTGGCTCGGCGGCCTGTCTTTCCCAGTAGCCTGAAGAAGAGCTTGTTTGTCTTCAGCGGGCTGACCGACCGACCCAACCACAGCTGCCTGCGAGTCCTGGTTTTGGCTGGCAGTTCTCTGGCCTCCAGTGACGGGGAGGTTCTGAGATGCAGGTCGGGCTTCACCCGCAGGGCACGGGGCAGCACCGTTCTGCTGTACATCCACATTGGTCTGAAAGGAATGAGAACAGACAACTAAGCTGATCTGAACAGGCAAAGGTGCGCAGTCTTGCCCTTTGACGTTGAATTCATGAGCAATAAAACGCACCTTCAGTATGCTCAGGAGTTTTGCTGCTTCAATCTTACTTGGTCTGGTATAGCTAATGGTGGCTAATGCTAGCTAACGTTAGAGTATTGCTGTATAATGGACATTACCCATTAAATGTGTTGATTTCATGACTCTTTTCTATTTGGGCTACTGTTACATTGTGTTTTAACATTTACCATTATCCTGTATTGGTGACTTGTGGCCATAGTAGTTTGCAATTCAGCAAAAGTTAATCATCTCCTGATTGTTGACCCTGTAAACATGGCTTCATATCTTAAGTATTTCCCCATAAAACCATTAATAAGTTAATCTGTGACATGAGAACATAGTGTCATACCAGACCAAGTAAAACTGTCGCAGCAAAAATTCCTCTTACAAATTAATTTGTGCTCTAATCCCTGGACATTTTGTGCTATTTTAGTTTGATCATGTTAATTTATTTCAACCAAGTGACCTTTTAAAAATGACAAATACATTTGACTGATTTAGATGACATAAACTTGGTAAATCCTATAGTCAGAATTGCAGAGTTAGTAGACTATATAATCGGCATAATACAGCAACTTGAATGGAAAGCAAGAGCACTTTAGAAAGACAAATCTGCACCACCGACATTCCAACCAGAGAGATCAGAGAGAGCTTAATTGTTACTAATTTCCTGAGGCAACACAGAGAGCTTAGCTCATTTCTGCTGGCTCTCCACAGAGGCAAGGAAGCTGGTGGTAGCTCAAGTTATTTGGAAATATGCAAAACTAAAAAAAATAATTTTGCTTCTCCTCCGCTTCTCAAAAAAACATTAGGCAAATTAGATGGAGTGCCAGGAAACATGTGGTTATAGTCTTGTGCAGTAAAGCATGCCTCCCTTGTAGGGGCGGGGCCAGGGGTGGCATGGTCTATTCTGAGTTTTTTGTTTCACTTAAATGTGGTGTCCATCCTGAGGATTCCTGTGGTCCACTGAAACTGTTGGGACATTTTTAATGGAACCAAAACTCCAAACACAATGTCCTCTGGTTATTAAACATGCATTCTATTGCGTCAAAGAGAATATTCATGGGAGATTATATAAGTAAATAACAAATGCAAGGGACAGAAAAATTGTACTATAAGTTACTGTAGTTTTCATTAACCCCTGTGCTGCAGCTTCTCATAAATGGTGGTTATTTGTTAATATTATTTTGTATAAGAATATGTACAGTTTTTGATTTGGCATTTCTTACTCAGAATAAACAATTTAATATTTAATAATATAGTTTAGAACTGCCTAGAAGCAGCTATTTAAATTTGAGTGTGATGCATTTTTATTTGTTGTCCATATGTGCCTGGCCCACCAATAAAATATTTTCTAGATCCGCCTCCGCCCCCTTCAGGTTTGAGCAGGTAAGCTATGCAATAGTTTATTTAGAGAAGACACTAAATAGTGTCTGTGGCATCAACCATGGAAACAATTTAGTGGCATTTCCGTGGCATCACATACTGAATAAATCTCTTGCGACAGCACCGCAGATTATTTTCAGAAACCAGCCTGGAAACCTTTTTGTTCAGGAAAGCATTGTCTTGTGTTATTAACTAAACATCTCAACCCCTCCCCTGTCCACTGCCGTTCTGTGTTTATTCATCTGCTTTACATTTTTTAATAACTGTTTAATAACTGAATTGTTTCCTTTTAAGATGATAAAAAATCAACTTACATTTTAATGAAATGTGCAATACAAATAAAATGATGTAAGTAACCGCAGCACAATGTTTCATCTGTACTCACAGTAGTAGATCAGTAATAATCTTGGGAAACATACTGTATTTGTCCTGAAGTTAATAATTTTACTCAAAGTCTGTTGTTTTTTGAGTCTTTGCTCAAACCTCTGCAAGGTGTCGATCACTGCCAAGATTTAGCTCAAATGTCACATCTATCAAGCTTTATCTAAAACCTGGAAAATCTATGTCTTCCTAAACATTACACAGTGACTTCGAGGACTGTCACACCCTGTGAAAACGGGCTTTTGAAACAGATCTTGTGAAAAGATAAGGGCCAAAACAGGTTGGAGGAGCTTACTGGGAAGCTTTTTGTATCCCTGAGGAAAACAGTGGACAATCATGTACTGGATGTATGTTTGTGTGTGTTGCCTCCTGTTAACAGACTGTGGGCCTAACCTGCTCGCCAACATCCTGCAGCCTATGTGTGTTTTTGCTGCCCCTGTGTGGCTGAGACTCGCCAGTGTGCTGTGGGTCAAAGCCCCAGGACTTCAGCCTGTTGAGACCCTCCACAGAGCGGCCTGTAGGGTTGATGCGGTGGGCTGGGATACGAGCAGGTAGGTCCCAGGTCCCCTTAAAGTCTGGCCATGCACTGCCCCTCTATAGCATTACACACACACACACACACACACAAGGGAGTGGAGTCATACATAGATTCTCAATGACAGAAAGGCAATTTTTGATGAAGAAAGAAAAAGAGGTTTGATATGCTCTCACCTTTATCACCCCTGGGAGCAGATGTCCTCTATCATCGGCAATGAAGGCGGTGTGACCCTCCTGTGCAGTGGGTCTCTACACTCACACACACACATACACACATAGTGAGATGAACTCATTCATCAAATTTTCAGATGACAATGCTACTCTTGAAACTACCAGGCAATGTGCAATAGTATAATACAACAGGCCAGAACTGCTGATGTAACGTTAACTACCTCATTGAAGCGCTTACTCTCGCACCAGTTCTGCAGCCTCTGCGACTTGAAGGCACTGTCGTACTGACGATGGAAAGTGTAAACTATGTTATGTCACAATGCATGAGTAAAACAGAGCAGCAACATGTATAATGTTCCCAGTTGTTTATCATTAGGTTACCTGGTTTGCTGAGTAACTGGACGACATTTCCGCATCTGTCTCAAGGACCCTAACTAACTAAACTTTTTAGGTTTCCTTGATCTGTCTCCAGCCTCCGCGTCTGTTTTTGTTGACTCGTTGCATAGCAACATCAAACTGAGCTTTCCTTTCCAGACTTTTCCTAGACGGAAATTGCAACACTGTTCCTGAGGTAACGACCCAGCGACTAATGGGAAAAGAACTACATACCATACTGTACTGATCTTTTTTACAGGAGCCTACTTGCTTTTTTATTTGTTTTTATCTTATGTATTTTTTATTTTTCTCTACTATGCTTATTTAAGCACCAATATACCAAAGCAAATTCATTGTGTGCGAAAACCTAGGCTACTTTGCAATAAACCTGATTCTGATCCTGACACTGGGTAAACACGAAAAAATCAGTTTCATAAAAATGATAAATTATTTTATGGACAGTGTTTATAGATACATGCTGTTCAAAGGTCAATTTGATTCCGTGTTTTTTCATTAATTATTAATAACAATTGCTTTTATTGCCGTTCTGTTGCTTTGTCCCGTCTCCTCTAATAAGACTTTTACTTTTGGAATCGGAAGTTTTTTGTGGTAGGTTAATTTGAGAAGGCTGGCTTTGGTACGAAAAGCATATCGTGTGTAGATGTCGTATTTAAGTATGCTTCTTTTTATTTACACACAGCTAACTTCCATTTGAATGTGTTTGGCATATTACACAAAGAATCCTCTCTTCTCGAAAGACGGTTCCCAAACGACATTTATTTTGGAATTATGGACCGGATGTCTGGTTATTTGTCTTCCGGTAACTAACGTGCCTAGCAACCCAACTCTGTATGCTAGCGATTGAAGCTAGTCAAGGCGTCCAGCTAACTTAAGTATATTTAAGTTCCGTTTGTTTTCTAAATTAGGAACATACACCAAACCCGCCGCTGCATAACTTTACATTGATTTACAATTAAACTCAATGCGCTAACTAACTAGTTGTCTTCTTGTCGACAGTGGTTTTTGTGCTAGACAACGTTAGATAGTCCTGCTGATGGTCCATGAGCCATGGAGGGTCCGTCCTCTCGTTTACCTGCCACCCAAGACGGACCGCTGTGGCTGCCGGGCAGGAGAGACTCCAGCGGGGATGCAGAGTCTGACTCTGCCCGGGACATTAAAACACACTTTCGCGTCTGTCGCTTCATTATGGAGACAGGTAACTCACGGGGCTGTGTGTGTGTGTCATCTGCTCAGGGGAAATAGTGAACTATGGAAGCCAGGAAAAGACAAAAACAGACAAGTTGTGCACGATGACCTGTTATTTCATCATTTTGACTCCTTATGTCAAAATCTTGACTTGCCATCTCATCATTTTGGCTTAATACGTGTATTTCTTTTCTTGTCCAGGTGGAAATGGGCTTCTGTAATAAGTGAGATACATGGTGCACAGCTAGAAAATAAGAAATACTAATCAGCCATTGCCCTGAAATGTCCCCCCTGTCTTATATAGAGAGAACACAGACTTTGTCAATTTAATGTATGCTTGCTTTTCTTAATCATTTAGCTGTATTGCTCAATTCACCAGACTTATAATCCACCAAGCAGCACTTATTCAACTTTTAGCTTTCACCCCTCCACTATTGATTGTTTACTACTATGTGTTTTGTTGGAAGAAGATTGTGACGATAGCAAGTTAGAAATAGACATTTTGAGCCATAATCATATTAGCCTGGGTCCTTGCTGCACAGATGTTTTTCAGTGATTCAAATGAATAATAGGGTCAAATGGAATGGCAACTCAGT
Source organism: Maccullochella peelii (assembly GCA_002120245.1). NCBI lineage: Eukaryota > Metazoa > Chordata > Actinopteri > Centrarchiformes > Percichthyidae > Maccullochella > Maccullochella peelii. Next base: position 18,708 of record LKNJ01004330.1, on the reverse strand, counting down.
GTGATTATCAGGTCATATTCAAACTTTTTAGATACATGTATGGATCTGCAATAGATCACAATATATGGCAACACATGAATATGCGTGAATTAATCCAAATTAGATTTGCTTCCTCCTCGCTTGCTCAGGAGTGAAGCTGGGTATGCGCTCGGTGCCTGTGACCACAGCGTGTGTGTTGTACCACCGTTTCTTCGAACGTGTCAGCTTGCGTGCATATGAACCCTACCTGGTGGCCATGAGCTGTGTGTACCTGGCCGGCAAAGTGGAAGAGCAGCACATCAGGACCCGTGACATCATCAACGTAAGCCACAGGTAAATTGCTTGGTGAAGAGTGGATACTACCTGCAGTATACACTGTTCTATGGCCACATTTAAATCACACTGCTGAGAGCAAATATACTTGAGGTAATCTCAGCAAACTGTTTAATGAAGTCCTGTGAGAAAGATGGCAGATACAAGCCTCTCACATGGAGACGCAGTGGGCTTTCAGATGTTGAATGTAACCTGAGAACTAAAGGTTTTTGTCTTGACTTGGTTGTCACCGCTGAGGACATTTCATAAAAATCTCATAGAACTAACAGTCTGCAGAATATTTTCACTATTATTCAATTAATAGTTTGGTCCGTAAAATGTCAGAGAAAATAGTGAAAAACATCCCTCATCATTTTCAAATAACATGTTTTGTCCAACCACCAGCCCAAATATATTCAGTTTGCTATCATAGAAGACAAAGAAAAGCAGCAAATATTAGCATTTGAGGAGGTGGAGCCGGTGAATTTTGCTAATCAATTAATTAATCAACAAAGTGTTTGAGCATGATCAACAATGTCATTGTCAATAAACCAGGAACATGTCTTGACACAGCTCAGCAGAAATATAGTTTTGAAGGGGAAAAAACGAGCGATCTACTTTGGAAACTGGGAGAACAATCTCCACTCAAGGTCCACTTACTCGTTTGCGCTGGAACTTTTCAACCCATTACCAATTACACAGTTTTCATCACACTGTCCATTATTCTTAGCACATTTAGCATTTCTCGTCCATGTTAGCTTAAAACTTGAGCTTGACAGTTCGTTCTTGATCCTTGAAACAGCAGTTAGCCAGTCTCCACTCAAGGTCCACTTACTCACTTCTTCTGGAGCTTTTGACTGTATCACACAGTCTTCATGATTAGCAGGAGGTTTCTGAATGTTACCAGAAACATGACCTTGTTTTACACTACAGCTGAAGTGATTAGTCGATGAATCCATCAGCAGACCACATAGTGAAAATTTTTTTAAATTTTCAGGATTTGCTGCTTTTCTGTTTTATATCATTATAAATTGAATATCTTTAGTTTTTGGAATCTGGAAACTTGTGATGGACATTTCTCACAACTTTTGGACATTTCATACACCAAGTGATTAATTGATTAATTAATAAAATAACTGGCAAATTAACCGGGAATGAAAATAATCTTAAATCGCAGCCATACCTTTTATTCTTTTTAGTTAAACGAGACAATTTTTGCACGTATTTGATATTTAACACATGACAAGTAACATAACTCATCAGCATCTGTCATCACACGTGTCTGCAATGGTTGAATTTAACTGTTTAGAAGTCAAAGTGGTCAAAGAATGGTTGACTGTGTGAGTTTTCATACATGGCCTGAAGTTAAACGCAGAATACTCGGAATTGTGAATTGGGTGTTTTACAGCAGGACAATTTTTTTGCTCATCACTGTTCGAGATAGTCACCTTGAATGCTGTCCTCCCTCTCACCTCCCCTCTCTCCTTCCATTCCTCCCTCGCAGGTATTTCAACAGTGGCAGCGCTCCTCTAGAATGTGACAAGGAGTTCTGGGACCTGAGGGACAGCGTGGTGCAGTGTGAGCTCCTCATCCTCCGACAGCTCAACTTCCACGTCTCCTTTGAACACCCTCACAAGGTAGGTGTGTGCGTGTTTGTGCACGTGCACGTCTTCCTGTCCCCCCTATTTAGTGTTGAGCCTCCTTGTCTGTCGCTGTTCCTGTCCGATGTTGTCATGGTCCAAATGTGTTTGTGTGTACAGTCGACCTGGGTCGAAGAAGTGTTGTCAAATATTAGGTGAAAATCACTTTCCTTGGCTGATCTGATTTCTTTTAGCTTTTCTAATTCCTTTATTTAATTACTTGACTCTTGTATTCAGTGATCTAGAAATCGTAAGTCTCTCAGGTGCAAAGTGTCAAGTGACAGAAAAGTCCCTCAAAATGACTTTACTTACCTGTGATTGGCTGATCACCCTTGCACACATTAATTTGTCACCAACTAAAACAAACAAACTGAATTGCTGTTTGACTAATATAGAATGCATAATGCTCAGGATTATATTGTATTTTCTCTCTTGTCTCTTTCGCTCCAGTATTTACTCCACTACCTGTTGTCTGTGAAGTCGCTCGTGAACCGCCACGCTTGGTCTCGAACCCCCATCGCTGAGACTTCCTGGGCGTTGCTTAGGGACTGTTACCACGGAGCCATGTGCATTCACCACACGCCCCAACACATCGCCATAGCAACACTGTACCTGGCTCTAAACAGCTACGGAGTGGAGGTGCCGGTCGGTGAGAAAGAGTGGTGGCAGGTGTGTGTGTTCGCTGTAAAGTGTTTATAATTACAGACTGAAGAGAGAGAGAGGACTGATCCAAAACGTGTGTGTGCATGTGAGTGAGCGAGAGAAAGAGGCTGTGTATGTATTTATGTGGGTTTATTAAGTTGAATATAAAACGTGTTAGCAAACAGTTGCCTGTTGACACATCCAGCCGATATGGAGCAACGTTACCAGTCATTTTGAGTCATGTCTCTGGCCCCCTCATGAGTGTAATTTTTAAGGCTACCATTACGAGCTGATGGCTAACGTTTTACACAGGTTTTTAAATATGCCGGTTGCCGGTGTTGCATTGGCTCATTTGTTCAACCAATCAACGTACACTTACGTCACTCAAGCTTCCTCTTGTGCTGGGAGAGCACCTACTCTGAAGAAGGAGCTAAAAACGGCGTTCTAAGAACTACGATCGTTCCCAGTTCCTGCAGTGCGGACACAATAAAAAAAAAAGGGGGGGGGGGGGGTCCNGGTCCTCCAACTGTTCTTAGAACGTTTCTCCGAAAACGCCTAATGTCTCCGTTACTCTTGATAATCCACAGACCTCGCTGCAAACAGCTTTCACTGGAGCTTCTTGGTACCAAAGAAAGAGTCCCTATGAAAACTCTTGAGCGTGACGTTGTAAAGAAACCTCTGGGATGCAGAATGTGCCATCCTGTCGGGACTCCATCTCACATTTCCTTTTACGGTGTGGTGGACACACAGTAGCTGTAGCCTTGCACAGGTGTCCCCTGCTTTTAGGGTCATGCCAACAGCAACCCTACAGCTTTGTGCCATTGTGCCCTTTAACCCAAGTGACACCTGACCATCCAGCTCCAGCCAGTCTTCAAAGCAGAAGTGCCTCTTGTAAGTGTTGAGTATTAATTGAAGGGTGGTGGAACTTACAGTTCTCCATTGTCAAACAATTTTACAAATGAGGTCTCTCTTGTTTTTTATTTATTTTGTATCTTTGATTTTATAAAAGCGTTATATCCAAATGCAAATGGAGAAAAAAAGTCAGGATTTGTTATGGCTTTTCCGCTCCAGTCCTCAAGGCAGTGAAATCTAGGTTATTTGAAATGGTGTGTGGACCTTTTGATGTCCGCTGTTTATTCAGGCCAGGTGTGGAGCTGAAGTCTGTGTGTGTGTGTTTGTGTGTGTAGGTGCTGTGTGAGGATGTGACCAAAGCAGACATCGATGCTGTGATCTCGGACCTTCTTCAACTCTACGACATGGAGGCCAAGTGTATCTGAAGGACACACCTACAAGACCCGCACATGGGAGACACATGAGAGTTGTTTTGTGTGTGTGTGTGTTTGCTTGTGTTTGTGCCTGTGTTATTCTCTGCGTGTGAGTGTCGGGGTTCAGGTGCGTTTGTGTGAAAGAGAGGAACACTTTGTATTGCCCCAGTTAGTCTGTGAGCTGTGACAAAAACATGCCTGCACTACCTCTTCCTGCCACCCTGGGGAGACATTTCTTGCTTCCTGGTCTCTGGTCTCTCAGCCCTGCAGAATACTGATGTGCTCTGGAAGATCTCATAAGCACCAGGTTTCTCAAAAACATCCCAGCCCTCAGCACCAGAAATCTTTTCACACAATTACAAACACCACTGTATAAATTTGATCACCCAGTTGTTATAAATGATTCAATCAATAATCTGTAAAAATGCATGGGAATGGTGACCTCAGTTAGATAATTATTATTGAATGGCATTATTCCAACACATTTTGGCATTAGGAAAATACTAGACAATAATAAATATGTAGTTGAGGATAAGTCTTGATTGTCTGATTGAATTCAGACCACCTTGCTGCATAAATCTGCATATTAAAAAGGAAAACTGGATTTGCTATTTGTCCTTACTTTTTAATATGCAGAACTCATCATTGCATGTTATCATATACAAACTATATTCACATGTGAATGCATTGATTGGCTTAATGAGCTCTTCTTCATAAGTGTTAATATATGGTTATAGTGGGATATTTGGCAGCTCAAGTGCCTCTTCAAGTCTTGTCTGTGTGTTTTTGCAGTGCTGCCATTGCCAGAGATCTTTTCATGAATTAGTTTGTCATTTTTGGCGGAGGACCAAGCAGATGAAAAGATGTCGGTACGTGATCTGCTGTATGTTTTAGACTCATGTTTCTGCTGTTGAAATTACATAGTTTTAATTTGGACTGTGTATTGTTTGAAATGAACAGACCCTGCTCTATGATAGTGTATACTCTTTTCTTCTTGTCAATAAATCCTATGAACAGACCCAAACCTGAGCCATAGAGCTCCATTGTCGTCCAAAAAACTATTAAAAACTCATCGGTGAGCCACACTGTTGTTCCTTCATCACCATGAACACACATTGGAGTTTATTTGGACTCAGTCCCACACGCACACCGTCCTGCTGCCCCAAATACCCACTAGAGCACCAAATGTGGATTCATCCGCCGCTGAATATAGTCCCCAACAAATGCACTATTTCCTCCTGTTTGTTTGATAAAAACTATAGTGAGCAGCTGTTGGAGGAAATTACTGAGCATTAAACATGAAACTATATATTTGTGAGGTGTTTTTAAAGATGTGCATGTTAATAAATAATCAGTGGGCTTAGCTGAGAGTCACAGACAGGCTGGGGAAGTCTGAAAGTATTGTTAGTAGACTTTAATCACAGCTCTTTAACTCTGGAATAAAAGGAAAGACCATTTTTATGGTAATCACTTAATATCCATCCTTTAATCGTTACTTTCTCACTCCCATGGTTCATCACAGAGCACAGTATACGATCACAAGTTTTAAACATTAATACCAGGCTCAAATTTCTACAATATAAGTAGTTAATGAGCCTAAATAACTTCATGCAAGTTACATAAATTCAGTCAAGGCATTCCAGAGCAGTGCATTAACTGTAAAAGGGTTAAGAGACACTAAGATTGTTCATGGGAATGTTCTGTTCAAAGAAAACGTGTTTCTTGTGTTGTTGACTACGATCTTCCTTTGAGTCCCAATTTAAGTTTACTTGATATATTTTCTATTGTATGAAAAAGATGGTTTATTTTTGTTATCTGCACACCAGATTTACAGTTAAATAACCCAGTGGGTTAAAGGGTCTTTCAAGTTTGCTATATATAAGAAAATTAACATTCGCAATAAAGGGGGAAATAAATAAATCCCACGGAGGATTCTTCAAAACAACAACTCTTTGTTCTAAACCGCAAAGTAATGACCTAAGTAAGAAGTAAGGCGTGGGCAAACAATACAGCATTATTAGATTTGTTTAATATATTTATTTAGTATATTTTGTTGCCTATGCTTTTTATAATTTTGCTCATGTATGTCTGACATTGAAACAAGACAATAAACACAATAGTTATAAAAATGGTCTCTTCATGGGATTTGTTGACAGTAAGAAAAACATAGAAACCATCTGAGGTTCACTTGTAGACAAACTCAGAATTAAAATCTGTGAACACACCAGTGCGAAGCGGTTAAAAGCCCAGATAGCCGAGAGCTAGCCCCGACTCTGTAATATGATTGGCCTGAGTGTGAAAACAAAGTGAGTGTTGAGGTGATGTGAGGACGCCATGTCCTGATTTTTTAATAGTGAGAATGTTTCAGGGGAATATAAAGAAAGAAAGATATGTAACAGTGCCAGCTGTATGAAACTCAGCCATCACTGCTGGTTATCATCGAAAAAATGTTTGACTTTGTAAAGTGTGTCTGCTGAGATAGTACTGCTAAAGGTTGCTTTAATTTCCTTCTCTTTACGGTGCAAAGCTTCTCACACTGGATATTTTTAGAAGAGTAGTGTTTTGGCTTACTTACCTTTTTGTATTTTTGTATCTTGTAAAATCAGGTCTGCTTGTGTGTGTGTGTGTGTGTGTGTGTGTGTGTCTATAGTCACATGATCAACACTGACACATCTGAATGTCTTTCTGTCTTTTCCTCTCTCCCTTCTTGCTCTCCTCCTCATGCATTCTGCCTTTCTTCACGGGACAAGACACATCATTGCATGCATCCCAATAGCGTCACGTGTCGTACAATATTCCTCTTCCTGACCCATTCTCTCCCTTCTCATCTGTCACTCTCCTCTAACTGCAGGTTTTTTCTCCCCCTCCCTCGTGTAGCTGCTGGGGAAAATCTGGCTGTCTTTCTCCCTTCCTGTCACCCTCTGTGTCCCTTTCTCACCCTCTCCCTAATTACTTCCTTCCACTCCTTTTCTTCTCACCCTCCGTCTCCCACATCTTTCCTCTCTCCTCTTCTGCGTCTCCTCCCTGCTCATTCCCCTTCTCCCTGTCTCTCCTCCTCCCTCTGTCTCCCTAATGTTATATTAATAATGGAGAGGGTGCATGTTCATCCAGACTTCATGAATTAACCATCAGATGGGAAGGACTACTGAAGGAAGCAGTAGGGAAAAAGAGAGTGACATGGATGGATGAGAGGTGGAGGGGGTAAGCAGAGGGGAATGTAGGGGATGGAAGGAGGGGTGATGAGAAAGGAGGTGAAGAGGGGAAATGGCAAGTGAAGGAGGGGAGCTTCAACACTCTCCAGCCTGCTCTGATCGCCTCCCCCCTGCGCTGTATGCTTCGGATCTGCTTACACATCACTTCAGCCTTTGCTCGGGCTTGAGGGGAAGTCAGAGGGTCACAGACACAACCAGCTGTGTGTGTGTACAGTAGGTCTCCATGTGCATGTGTGTTTATATCGAAATGACAGTTTGGGATGTTACTGCTATGTCAGGCTTGCAGTCTAGGAGCTGAGTGCCCTTGAACTGATAAAAGCTCTTCAGCCTCAGACCTATTAGACATCAACCAAGTGCTGCTAAACGCTCTAAATGCCTAATGCATAGACAATAGATTTAAGAGAGCAAGTGTGCATGTGTGTGTGTGTGTGTGTGCACGCTCTTAGTGTTGAGGGGTGGAGCAGAAAGAGCAGTCTACATGATTCATCATCCATGTAAACAGTGAGATGAAAAGATGGATGGGTCAGCAGCAGACAGACAAAGCCATCAAACCATCAGTCAAAAGTCTATCAAGACCTTTCATGGTGCATCCTTTCTTACTGGCAACATAAATACAAACATTGATGTTTGATTGATTGATGTTAAGGAGGTATAATGTGTACCGTGTTCACCATCTTAGTTTAGAGTGTTAGCATGCTAACAGTTGCTAATGGGCTGATGAGAATGTCATCAGTTTTGCAAGTATTTGGTCATAAACCAAAGTATTGGACAGACTCAAGTTTTGCCCTGATGATGGCTAGACTAAAGGTTAAGGGATCACCAAAGTGATTACAATCCATCCAATCTGTGTTGAGATATTTCACTCAAAACCTCAAATTTCAACCTCATGGTGGCGCTACAGGGAAAGTCAGGAGAGTCAGTGTCTGGAGATCATGAATGTCTTTACTTAATTTCATGGCAATCCATACAATCGTTGAGATAGAAACTCTGCTAATCTGCTTCATCGGGACTGTGTGGGTGTGGTTTGATCAGATTTGATTGACAGTTGCCTGGCAACATGAGCAAACAACCCCACTACTGTCACTACATTTTAACTCAAATGTTGCTAAAGTCTGACGGACATATGAGACGTTGCCTTATCCAACTGAGCCTAAACATAAAGGACAAAAACAGAAAATGTTCATGTGAAATAACAAAAATGGTTATGAAAAATATGAAACACATCACATGTAGGAAAAAAATGTGAGAAAATGGGTTTTTAGGGCCTTTATACGTCCCCAGGAAATGCAGATTGTTACTGAATTTGTGACATTTAAAGAGAGTAGAAGGAAAAAGTCTGGGTTTTTGCAGCCTGTGCGCATGCTTATTTTGTGCACTAGAAAGTCTGTTTTCTGGGAAACAAACATGTTGGATAACTCAGACCAGCTGGAAGTGTGCATACTTAGTTTAAACAGGTTAATATGTGTGAGCCTTTTAAAAAATGTTTATTATCATACTGTCTTAAATCACGAGGAAAAGAGTTTTAGAGGGTAAAGGCTAACAGTTCAGTTACATCCACACATCTCCTTAAAGCACTTGATTTAAAGAGTAGCGTAATTTAAGCACACCCAGCATCACTGTTTGGGTCAGAAGTTGCACCTGTAAGCGCACCAAGCAGTGATGTCACAGTGCACTGACTCACTCTGGAGTACACTGCTATGTCACTGCAGCAAGGTGAAATAAAACAAGAAGCTGCTGTTAAGTTACTCTTTAACATTAAAGCATGTGCTTGTCGTTAGAAGTCTGGTATAGTAGCATGAGAGGCTGTGGGATCATCTTTACATCAGCAGCACTGAGCTCTCCACCCTGAGCACTGCAGTGATGGCTGCTTGAGTGAATTCAACAGTAATGTAGTTTAGGGTGTTGGTAGAAGGACTGGCACCATGAAAAAAGCTTCACTCTGATTGATTCTGTACAGGGAGATCCACCTCCTTTTCCTGGCATTTTAAATTGTTGTTGTGTGAATTTATCATGGCCGAGATGGAAGTAAAGCAGCCCCTGTGCTGATTTTTGCTGGTTTATTATATCCTCTATGTCCTACACACCATCACATGAAAAAAAACAAAACCCTGGCCCTCAGAGGCAAACAGGTCTCAGCTGTGTAGTTAAATATTGGCTACATATATGTAATATTAGCAAGAAACATTGCACAAAATTTGGTCTCATGGTTCCCGGACAATGTATCCTACTGACTTTGGTGATGCCATGATGACTATTTTGTCTTTTTGTGAATTATTGGATGGATTGTCATGATGTTTTGTGCAGACATTCATGTTCCCCTCAGGATGAACTGTAATAACTTTGGTGATCCTCTGACTTTTCATCTGTCGCATCAGGTCAACATTTTTTCATTTGTCCAAACATCCGAATACCTGCAAAACTAACGACATTCCCATCATCCTCAGCTGTACTTTGTGTTTATTTCTAATTACCAAATGCTAGCATGCTAACATGCTAAACTAAACATTACACCTGCACTATACCACTGTGAGTATATTAATATGTTGACGTATAGCATTCAGCTTCTAATTTGGTTATGTTACTTGTTTTATGTTTATCATGGACAGAGATGAGTCATGTCGTGTTATAGTCAAGTCAAGTTAATTTTATTTATACAGCTCAATGTCACAAATCACAAATCTGCCTCAAGGGGCTTAACTATCTGTACAGCATACCACACCCTCTGTCCTTAGTTCCTCAAAGCCCCCCAGTCTGGTTATGTTATGAGGTTATTACTGGATTGTTTCTTATTGTGGTGGCTATGTTCATCTAATATTCCCGTTGGATTGAATAACTGATCTGGATATATATATAAAGGTATAAAAGGGGATGATTCTAAGGTAGGTGTTTACAATAAGTTTAAAATGGCAGTTAAGAGTGGCCTAATGTCCCTTCACCCACCACAACATGTATGTGCCATAATAGGGCAGAACTATTCTTAGAAGATTCCACTTTTTCTCCAGATGAGGTGTTTGAAAGGAGAAGGAGGACATTTTTTGTGCATATTTGTGGAAATAATAAAGCAGATTAGTGCTCATCCACAAAGAAAGTATGTCTGATTTGTGTGTGTGTGTGTGTGTTTTATGTGCCTCTGGGAGATGGTGTGGAACAGTTAAGAGGAGCTTTTCATCAAGATGTGTGTGTGTGTGTGTGTGTGCATGGACGGGCAAGTCTGTGGTCCATCTCCCTGCAGTATAGAGGATATCTATTAATAAGTTCATCTGATTCATCTATAAATACAGTTCTGCTCGTTCTCCTCACACTGGCTCGCTGCATAACAAGCTTTGACAGTAACCAGTTGGGTATAGCCATGCATGAGGATGGGGGGGGGGGTATGTGTGTGTTGACGGGGGCTGCATGAAATGAACATATATGATTCTTTGTTCTTCAGCACTAGGGTGTGCTAGCTTTCAGCACAGCGGACAGCGCCTCGGGCCTCCTCTTTGTTTGGTCGCACAGAGCAGAAGAGGAACGGTCTGCTGCTCCTGAACACACCGCCCAGCACTGGGTTTACCCCCCCAGACCCATGAGCCGTGGACCAGTCGAGTGCTTCCCAAAGTGGGGACCCAATCCTCCAGTGCTCTCTGAGTGGGCTCTACGGTGTCCCCAGGTATAGTGAATGTACAGTTTTTCCACTGCACTTCACAGATCTCTCTTGTCACTCACCAGAAGTTAACATGAAGGCATGAAGTGCTGCAAAGTAAAGTGAGTATTTGTCAACACTGTTGACGAAGGTCCAGAGGGGCCGAAACTTTAGTATGATCAATAAATTGTGACGCTGAGCAAGCGCAGTGTGCAGGATCTTCTTTTCTGAAGTGATACTTCCCAACGCACCTAAGTCGTTTTTTGAGTTTTGAGTGAATTAAACTTATATAATTATGTTAAGTTAATGAGAAAAGGTTAGTTGATTCCACTTAATTCCTGTATGATGTCCTACAGTGAAATTGTTTCAAGACTTTTCCCATACATTTCTTATTTGGGCAGCGAGTGTCTAATTCATTTTTTAAATCTTGCAAAGCATCATCAAAAAGTGAGCTACACATTTTCTTCCCTTCATAACTTTCCTTTGCTGCAGTCACACATCTTTTAATCCATAATTTCCATTTTTTTTTTTAAATAATATGTAACATAATGTAAATCCTCTTTTCTTTATGTCTTAGCTGTTGCATCTTCTTCCAAGCTAAACGAAACGGCTCTCTCGGAGGAGGTGTGGCAGTGCTTTACACAGCCTTATAGGGGGTCTGAAGTTAAAATGTCATTCATTTCAAAATATAACTTACTCAGGTACTTCATGCACAAACCGTTAGTGCCAAACAAGTTTGTTAGATTAGAAAGAAATGGGCTCTATTATCGGTGTCTTTGGTCATGACTTGGATTGTGTTGTGTGAAGGACAAAGAAAAGTTTTTGTTGTATAACAGTGATATTAGGCTACACATTACTTTATAACCTTGATTTGGCTCACTGTGGGCATGTTAACTCCCTCTTAAACTCCCTCTAAAAAAGTTATTACAAATGTGTGACATTTATGTAGGTTATTGGGGAAAGCCCTGCACAAGGCTGGAGTCTTGTTCTGTATCATGTCGGTGTTAGTATTTTAAAAAGATGCCTCTAAATACCAGCTGATAATACCCTACACTAAACGCGTACACTGCGGTGTGTCTGCTGTCGTCATCACGCAGTCGAGTAGGTGGGGGTTGACGTATAGAGCAGCCCTCCACCCCCCCCCCCCCCCTCGCTCGGTTCCTCTCGCGGATGCTGCGACCGAGCTCCTGTGCGCGCGGGCTCTCGCAGCGGCACAACCCCTCCTCCTCCTCCTCCTCCTCCAAAGATGTCGCATGAGCTTCTCCTCTCACCGCGGCGTTTCTTTTCTTTTTTTCTTTTCTTTTTCTCCCAGTGTCCTTAACAGTTAACCGAATTCGGTCAAATTAGCAGCTCTCTCCGCCGGGAGCAGCTAGCCCTCGTCCAGGCGCACTAACTGCCCCCTCCCCTCTCCACAACGGAGGTGTTTAAACCCTCAACCCGGCGCATCCTCTCCCCCTCTCTCTCTCTCTCTCTCTCTCTCTCTCTCTCTCTCGCTCTCTCTCTCTCCTCAACCGCCGCAGAACTCCGCCGACCAACCGTCAGGTGACCGCGCGGAGCGGAATATTCATCAGCACCGTCGTCGTCTTTCATCCCTCCACTCCTTCGGACTCCAGGCAACCGGAGCTGCCGCAGCCCCGGTCCCCCCTGTATCCTCTCATCCGGTTTGGGACATTCTCCGCTCCACGCACACGCAGATTAACGGGGATTCTGCCTCCCCGCCCGCTCGCTGATGCTGATGTCCTTGAGCTCGGCCTGCACGGTGAGTCGGTGAGTCCGTGCGTGCCCGCGTGCGTGACTGTTATTTACCCCGGGCGCCCGAGCGCCGTTTTTATTAGGGAAGATGTGCTGGTCGCGCTGTAATTCATTAGTAGCATGTAGGGAGGTTTTTAACGGACTTGCAGAATGTGAAACGGGCCTGATGTGCATTTCCCATCACAGGCCTTACACAGCTATATTAAAAGCCTATACAGTAGGACATACCATAATACCCCGGCAAACTGAGCTATGACATTATGAGAGAGTATGTGTGTATGCGCGTGCACGCCTGAATGTGTTTGCGCGCGCGTGTGTAGAGCTAATGATACATATCCATCCAGCCTTCCATCCATCCATCCGTCCATCCATCCCTCCGTGTCCTGTGTCAGTTGATGAAGCTACGCCGCTCTCTTGGTTTTTCCCGGGCGCCCGTATGTACCCGGCTATAGGCTATTCGGTATCAATTGCGTTGTTTGTTTCGGTTGCGGCGCGTCGCACCTGCAGCGCTGAGCTGCGGGGGTGTCGGTTTGATCTGTTAATGATCTCTGGCTGGAGGGACCTTCACAAGTCGCCCGGCGCAGGTTGGGTGTGAGTTGGGCAGAGCAGGCCGGCAGTGGCCGGGCCGGTAACCTTGCGGAGGGACGTAGGCAAGTGGCGCACCATAGGCTACACTCTGTTTCTCCTTGCGTTTTTACAGTGTAGTTTCTCAGCTTTAATCAGGACCTCCTCCTGTTGCCATATGTGTGTTGAGGATGAGGATGAGCAAAGGGATGAAGCTTAGGAACGTCTGAAGGTGACTAGGAAAGGTCGTTTTGTGTGGGAAACACACTGTTGCATGGGGCCATTCCTGCACAGAAGTGCACAGTCTTGCTGGCAATTAAGTGTGTGTGTGTGTGTGTGTGTGTGTGTGTCTGTGTGTAGCTTTGGGTGGAGGTGGATAGTGGCTCATGTGGGAGGGACATGGGACACCATGAGTGTGAGAGTGAGTGTGTGCATGAGATGTAAGAGATGGATACACACCAGACTGGACATTGATCAGTCTTAACCGGGTCTTTCTTTCTTTTTTTCTGTCTCTTTCTTTCCAAGTCCAAACACATGCCTCCCCCCTTCCTTTGTCACCACCATCATCATCCTCGTCATTGTCAGCATCATCCAGCTGCTTTAATGTGCTCTACAGTAATGCAGATATCTGTGCCCTGTTGGCAGCCCATCTTCATGGCTCCAGCCACTGATTGTGTCGAATTCTAAGTGTGCTATTCCCGCTGGGCTTTACAGAAGTGTGTGACTGGCGCTGAGCCAGCGACGGCAGGCAGCAGCCCAGATACAAGGACCCTGCCAGAGGTGACCCCTCAGATGCCTGTCGAAAAGTAGGACTGCAGGTGCACAGGTGGACCGCAGGCTAGCCAGTGTAGGCGGGGAGACAAAATACTGACAAGTTCACACACACGCACACACACACACAGTGCAGTAATGTGAACACAGTCAGTCAGACAGAAACTAATGAATGCACACATACGCGTTTAGTCACATGTGCTCCAGTGTGTGTGTACACGCGCAGTCATGAAGCATATGAGGCCCTGCTGGCCTAGAACCAAATCCCATGAGGACCTTCCCTCTTGTGTCTTCCCCACTCTGTACCCTTCTCAACCTTCTTGCTGCCACGATAAAGAGAAAATACCCAGAGGGAAAAGAGTGGCCACTTTCTTTAAACAAAAAAAACCAATCATATTGCTCAGACCCTCTGAGGGATGGTGTGCGGAGAAGCAGGATAAATGGGCAGGCCGCTGAGGATTGTGTTGACCTTTTGTCTGACTCTTTTCATGTTCAAACACATTTTCAGCCAGGACAGCCCCCCCCCCCTTACTTTCATTTTGAAAGCGCTGTGGTGTATGACACATTTGTGTGTGTGTCTGTCATGACAGAGATCATATAAGTGATGTCTCTGGGCATGAGTGTAAGTGTCTTTGTGTGTTTAACTGTACATTCGCGATGCTTGCATCCTGTAGCTAAAGTGGACTGTATTTTTATGTGTGTGTGTTTGTGCATAACAAATTAAGTAACAGAGTGTTTTTTGCAGTCTATATAATGCAGGCTCACATGTGCACACACATACACATGTGCACTGTACACATCAAAGCTCTGAGACAAGCAGAAAGACACGGTCAGAGTTAGTCGCAATAGTTGGGAGGCTGAGCAGAAGAGCTTTTTCTTGCGTGAGCGTTATAAAATCAGACAGAATCAGTGAGTAAGAGACCGGGCTGGGAAGAAAATGCACGACTGGCTGAGTAAATAAATGATTGCAGTAGCAGGAAGCAGATAGACAGGGAAAGCGACAAAATGAGGGCGTCAGGAGAGGTAGGTAAAATAATAACAAGCAATGAGACATCACAAGACAAGGCATGCAAAAAAAAACAGACAGTGAACCCATATAGACTAGAGAGATAGATGCAGATGGAGAGATAGGAGAGCAGGCAAATAAGAAAAGATGGAGAGCGAAAGGAAGCTTCAAAGGCATAGCAGGGTGACTCAGTCATAAACTAACACTCAGTCAGGATAGAGGCATGGCAGGGCAGAGAGGAGAGAAGGGAGGGAGGGAGAAGATGCAAGAGGCAGAGGGAGCTGAGGGAGAGCGAAGAGTGGAGAGGAAGGAGGAGAAAAGGAATTAATGATTCAGTTCTGGGTTGTTTTTTATGCTCATCCGTATGTAAAATACCCTGATAGGGAAATCAGAATATGTTGTGTCGTGTGATGCTGAGAATATTTAGTTGCAGGCGGCGCTAATTGCTCATGTGGGATGAAGCTTCGTCTCAGCCGGTGTGGCTGAGGTGGAAGCAAGTTGCTGTTCTACTAGGCGGTACTGAACGCTATGGTTGTCAGATTTATTTTAATTAAATCAGTTCCAGAGATGGGTTGAAATGTTAATTCAGTGATTATAAAATTGTATTTCAGTGGATTCAACAAGAGCAGCTCACTTCAGGAAATTTTAGGTCTCACAAGCCTTTAATTGGACTGAACAAATTGAACGTGAATTAATCGCACCTACAAGGCATGTGGATTGTATCCAGGCATGGCGTGGTTTGTGTCAAAGTGGATGCTCTGTACGCACCTGGTTGGAAGTAGACTCCCACATAAACTGTTCTGCTGCCTCAAATACTCACTAGAGCACCAAATGTGTATTCATCCACAGCAGGAGATAGTCCCCTAAAAAGGCACTATTTCCTCCTGTTTGAGTAACGGTGAATAAAAACTACAGTGCCCAGCTGTGTAAGGAAATTACTGAGCCTTTTTTAAAAATGAAACTACATATTTATGAGGTGTTTTTAAAGATTTAAATCTTGAGTAGGCACTAATGGGCTTGGTGCTGAGAGCCACAGACAGGGTAGGGAAGTCAGAAAGTACTGAGAGACGGAGCACCGCGTTGTTGGTTTTGGTTGTTTCGTGGGGTTTCTCAACAACAAGAACAATATATAGTAATGCCATCCTGTAACAAGGGCGATGTCATGATATCCAGTACAGTTAATCAGACAAAAAATGTTATAGCTTTCATTTCTTAATTCTTAGTGGATGAAAAAAAGTTTGTTGGGATGCAATGATGCAAAGTAACCTCAATCTAAGACTTTGTTTGCAGTTTAAGAATAATATTTCCTATTTTTGAGAATATTTAAAGCCGCTATAATCTTTTTATATCAACAATGGATGAAATGACAACGTATAATGTGAAAGGTGTCGCTCGTTGCTCCTTTGATCTCTTCGGAGCATTTTAGCATCTTTTAATTCATTGTTTTGGTTTTAAGGCCTGCAACTTTATTGTTTCAGTTCAGTCTCACTGCTCTCATCAGCGTTGTTTGCAGACGCAGCTGGCAGCTGTTGCGTCTGCAACAGTTAGCGAAAAAATAAGCCACTCTTTGCTAACATGCCGAATCCACTTTATAAGGGAATAATATGTCAGCGTTGTGTTTAAAGCAGGGCACGGTGGTGCAGTGGTTAGCACTGTGGCCTCACAGCAAGAGGGTTCTTGGTTTGGACCCACCGGTCTGCTGGGGCCCTTCTGTGTGGAGTTTGCATGTTCTCCCCGTGTCCGCATGGGTTTGTACCCATTTTCTAACATGACTGTATACTTCAAGTCATACTTGTGTATTTATTTAGGTAAAGACTGACGTATTAATGGTAGATTTTTAGCCTCTGCATCAAACGTACAAGTTTCACACCTGAATCCGTCCTCATCTCAGCCTCAGAAATGATTTGATGTAATGATAGTGAGTGAGATCAATCGAACAGAGTGATAATGCTTTATTTCTTCCTTGTTCTCTTAGGTTCTGGTGGTGCAGCAGTAGCTACCTCTGAACTGGATCCACTTCGTGTCTCTGATTTATCAGCCGCCTTTGGCCCGCTCGCCCCTCTCTCCATCCGTCCATCATCCCTCCATCCCTGTCTGTAAGTCCGTCAGCCCGTCCGTCCGTCCGTCCATGGACTGGCCGTGACCCTGGAGGGAGGGGGACAGAAACGAGGAAAGAGCGGAGTCGCAGAGGAGACGAAGGAAAAGAAAGCTGGATTCATTCAGACATCACGTTTCTAAAGTGCCGCTGCTCGCTGTCCTTGATCCCCCTCACCCTCCTCCTCCTGTTAAGGAGAATTAAAGGAGCAGTGGGAGGCTAGGCCGAGATAGTGAGGAGAAAAAAAATAAACAACCAACGCCCCATCGTTGCCCTTCAATAAAATTTGAAAAGGGTTTAGGTGCATCATTATATTTGCACATTTTTAAGTAAGCAATCAAGACAGAACCGAGATTCTGACTGTTGAGCACATGAACAACCCTCCACCAACCAAACGAAAGGGGAACTGAGTTGAGGACAGACTACGGAGAGAAAGGAGGACCAAAACAAACAAAAAAAACCTTACTGACATGTCAACAACAGCCACAATGGGTGAAATGGCAAACAGTGCTGTGGAGTTTTATCCCAAAGGGACTCGAGGCGGGGGCGGAGGAGGAGGAAGGGCAGATGGCAGCCATGCAGGGGGAGACTTCGGGGTCACACTGGAGGAGCTCAGGGATCTGATGGAGCTCCGAGGGGCTGACGCCCTGCAGAAGATCCAGGACAGCTACGGAGACACAGAGGGGCTCTGCCAGAGACTACAGTCCAGCACCACTGATGGTGAGCAGGCATGGATGGACGAATGGTTGAATCTGTAAAAAAGTACATCAGTGGATGAATGGAAGGATGGATGGATTAATAATGGAGGAGTAAATGGCTATATGGATGAATGGGTGAGAGCACAGTTGTATAAACTGACTGATAGAGGAATGGTTGGATGGATGAGTAGATACATGACTGGGTGGATGGAGAACACGGGTGGATGAATTGATTAATGAATGGATGACGGGATTATAGTGAATGAATGGATGGAAAGCAGATAGAGTAAATGAATAAATGCAAGGATGGAGTAAAAGTGCATAAATTGTTATACACTGCAACTGTTTTCATTAATCATGTCAGGGCTAGGGTTACCACGGTAAGGACATTTTCCCACTGGTTAATAAACTCGTGACAACACCGATGTTACCGATTACACCAGACATTTTACAAGATATTCGTCGATGACGCTCAATATCTGTAGAGCACTGACTTGGATCTTTAGAGTTAGATCTTTAGTTTGTCCCCTTACTCTGAACAAAACAAATTCTTAGAAGGTTGTTCACCTTCGTCAGACAAAGTTAAATGTTTCAGGTTCCCTATTAGCATTGGGTTTAAATCTGAAATATTGCTTTTGCTTTTCGCTTTGACACCAAATCCCCCGCCATGGTCTTGTCGTCATGTGATCAGTAAAGACTCCTGCTGCTGCTGTACGGAGCAGACACTTTCACTTTTTAACCGTAGCGTCTTGATATTGTATTGATAACACGCTTAGTTTTTTATTTGATGAATGTGGGTGCTGATACGCGAAACTGAACTAAGTGGGTTTTATTTCTGTAAAAACAAAAAGTAAAATGACGATGGGCAAGTAATAATAATTGGTGTATCCTCGAACGCCCTATGACATCGATAACACCGACTACTGCGGCAAGCCTAGTTAGGCTGCAACTAACGATCATTGTTTTTTATTGATTTGGTTGTTTTTTTTTTACTTTATACACCATATTCACATGGCGGCCATCTTCCTCTGATGTCACGCTCAGGGTGGAAACGGGTGTGAAGCTTGCACTGTCAAGTAGCTTAAATCCTATGTGAGAATGGCGAGATGGTCGAAAAACTTGACTTGTTTACCATCACTTTTCTTTGACC
>LKNJ01004329.1:6874-41217 GCA_002120245.1 Maccullochella peelii | reverse complement strand
CAGAAGTGGTGAAAAATTTGATATTTTATGGGTCTCGCGCATGGGTGTGGCAAAATGGCTCAATAGCGCCACCTACAAATCTTTGAAAAACGAGCCCCTGCGGCACGTTTCACCTAGATGTACGAAATGTGGGAATCAGGTGTAGAATCCCAAGACCTACAAAAAAGTCTATTGGAGCTATGCCCTAAACCCAACAGGAAGTCAGCCATTTTGAATACCATTTGCATTTTTAGGCCATTTTTGTCATTTTTTGTGTTTCTTAAAAATCTATCTCCTCCTAGGGAATTTATCGGATCGACTTCAAACCTGGCCAATCCCATCTCGAGGCGTTTGTGAACCAAAGTTGTTAAAAGCTTGAGTTTTCGTCGAACAGCATGGCCGTTACGGGACCGCCATTTTCAGTGTGTCGCCGCCAAACAGGAAGTGCTTATTAAAGGAACTTTACATTGTCCAATCTACTCCAAACTTCACGTGTCATGACAATCGCGGCCTGAAGACATCTATATGCCAAAATTCCGTCATAGTCATAGCGCCACCTGTTGACAACAGGAAATGGTGCGTTTTTTAGTCTGATGTAGTGCTCCTAGTGGGTTGAGCAGAACAACCTCAATCTTGGCCAGTTAATCCTTAAGCAGATGATTATGCTTCACAGTGAGTATTGTGAGTTTTCACTGAAGGGCGTGGCCACTGTGGCGTGGCGAACTTCGATGTCTCATCATAAAGACATGAAGGGCGTGGCCACTGCGGCGTGGCGAACTTCGATGTCTCATCATAAAGACAGAAACTGTTGTAACTCGGCTCCATATAATCTGATCTTGTCCAGAGTTCACACATGTCATTAGATTCTCGGCCTGAAGACACCTAGGGGTCAATATTTCATCAAAGTCATAGCGCCACCCGGTGACAACAGGAAGTTCCTCGTCCCAACACTTTAATACATTATTCCTTGCAGGTTAACCCGATCCACCTCAAACTTGGTCAGCAGTGCTCTAAGGTGTTCATGATGCTTCACGGTGACAATTGTGAGTTTTCATCAAACGGTGTTGCCACGAGAACGCATTCTTCGCCATGAAACAGGAAGCAGTTCTTTCAGGGGCCAGGGATGCTTCAATGCTCATGAAACTTGCCACACACGTCACAACGGACTAATTTAGTTGTCTGTAATGTGTTCTGGAAGTGGGTGTGGCTAAATGGCTGCGCTTCGCCGCCAAACAGGAAGTGCTTTCAAAGTGGACTTTACATTGTCCAATCTACTCCAAACTTCACGTTACCTGACAATACCAGCCTGAAGGCATCTATATGCCAAAATTCACTGATAGTCACAGCGCCACCTATTGACATCAGGAAATGACAATCTCCACAGCAGACACAGTTTGTGTGTAGGAGCTGAGCTCTGCCATCGGTCAAACATGCAGAGAACACAGAAACTAGTTTTTAGTAATTCATCAAGTGGCGGATGCTGCATGCCCCGACGTGCGGGAGGTGCTCGGGCCTGTCCATCGCTGCTTGCAGCTTTAATTCTCTGTGGTTTCGTCACTAAGAGCGACCTCTTTCACATACAAGTAGTCATTTGATCCAGTGTTAATATAGAAATATTGATTACAGCCAGTTTAAGTAAATGATGTGATGATGTGGTGATGTGTTCCACCACTGTTGTGGGGTAGAGAATATACTTAAAATGCTGTAGAGGAGGGGAAGTCTCGCATCCAATTTCACAAGCTGCTTTCCTGATGTTGTCTTGAATCAGGCAGTGACTGTGCCGTATTGTCTTAATTAAGCTTTGGTTACTGGAACTGTGTGAGCTAAGACTACCGGCACAGTTGAGACACTAATCAGCTCCACAATGTGAAAACACCCTGAAGAAAAGGCTCCAAACGGTTAGCATGACCCTTTTATTGTAGCTTAATGCTTCATAGTGCACTTGAATGTAAAATCAAGAATGGATAATGAATGGGAAAAGCACACTTCATCGCCATGGTAACATGGTTTAGCATGCAGCTCTGTTGTACTTGGCTTAAGAGTGAGCAATGGACTAAATGGATGTGAATGTAAATACAGTGTGGTGGGACAAGGTGTTGCAGCAGCATCTCTCAAGGGCCGAGCGGCTGTTGTTGAGACAGATATGACACATTGTGGTGGGTAAAGACTTCCTAATACAAGCTGACGAAGGGCTAGTAAAGGTTTTATGGTAGCTGTGCTTCATGTTGAACATGCCGCTGGATACAGATTAGTCTGTACCACCTGGTGAGGTTTGTTTGTGTCCACCCTACACAAGTGGCGGATAGCAGCATCTGTGACATAATGGCAGGTTTCTGAAGGATCGTTTTTGACACTTAGTCCTTGGAACCCAAACAAATCTTGGTGAAAACAAGCAATCTTAGATGATACTGTCACAGTCATTTGACAAGAAAAATTATCTTCAATCAAGATCCACTAAGTTACTTTTTCCAGAGCTTTCACTACATCCTACGGGTGGTTTTATGGTTGTAGCTTTTTACTGAGCTTGTGTGTTTTGTGATAGTAAGTCGACCTTAACTTTTTGTCAGACTACTACAGTATTTCCAGTGCCAATCATGCTCAAAATATCACAGGTGAGATTTATAGTACATGTACCACTTGGAAGGAACCCACCTCTCACTCCCACATTTAACATTGTTTAACAATGGGATGAAGCAGTATTAAAGTTATCTTGAAGCAAGTCAAACTTTTTGAACAGCAGCTACCTGCTGCATGCTAAACCTTACAATCCTGTTTCTACTCTCATAACTCAATCCTTCTGCCATACGATATATAGATTAAGTGTATATTAACTCTTCAAACAGCAACACAACAAAACAGACACCCAAGTCAGCAACAAAAACAGAAAGTGGTTGATCGACAGCCAAATAGTGACTGACACCAATTGGAAAACATGGAAGCATGCCACTATAAATGCTTTGCTAAACTTTTAAGCTGTGACATGACTATCCTAATTAGGTTTATGTATATCGATAACTAGGTGGTCTACAATCTTTCATCTTATCCTACACCATCCCCTATTACTCTTGTGACGGGATGATTTTTTTGTGCGTTTGTGTTTTCCCGATTGTGGTGCCTCTGTATTGAGTGTGTTTCTCATGGTTTTAGAGAAAGTTCCCTCTTGTGACCAGGAGCGACAGAGCACACTGGACGAGTCTCGGCAGAATCCTCCTGAGGCCATTTTCATCCCTGACTGTGGGCCCGGAGGCCTTTACAAACCCGTCCAGTGCCACCAGTCCACAGGCTACTGCTGGTGTGTTGTGGTGGACACGGGACGGCCCCTTCCCGGAACCTCCACCAGGTAACATCCTTTATCAGAAAAAGCGCTGGATCCAAGCTGCCGTTGCTGGTTCACTTGGCAAAACAATTAGCTTCAAGCTCTTATGGGAATATAATTTAGCTGGCCATAAACACTCAGTGTTTGGTTTGACATTTGTTTTCAGTGCAGTTGCTGTTGTTTATATTGCTTTCAGGGAAATGGCGGAGGCACAATGGTTTTTTGCAAGAGCTGTATGTCACAGGGATGGAGATGAGGCAACAGAAAAATGTTGAATAAATGAGGCCCATTTCTCATGATTTGTGAATATTACAACTTGAAACACAGCGCTAGACAAAGGGAAAGAGACTGGATGTTTAAAAAACTTTAAGCATGCACCGGTAAAGAGATGAGCTGTTTTTGTTCCTTAAGGGGCATCATCATTCTCTCTCCACAAAAGGGTTTATGTTTTACAGGATGAGGTACAGACTTTTCTCCAAATCAGAAAAGGTGTGTGTGTTTTTTTAAGTTAAACTGGCCTTGCTACTATTTGAAAAAAGGATGACGCAAGTTTAGTTTCAAATCAATGAGATTCCAGTGTATTTATAACTGGCAGCTCCTAAAATAAATTACATGCATAGTAGCAAAACTTGCACAGACCAAATTCTCATCTGCATATCAGGAGATATTGAATGAGAACCTTGAGGCGATAATTTCTTCGCATAAGAATTTAATAAACATTCAGTCATCCCATCCCATGCAATCCCATCTTGGATCAGTGGCCCTGCAGACTGTGAAAAAGAAATGACAACTTGCTATGAAAAAAAAAAAAAAAAGGAAAATGAGACACACATGCTCAATTTTCCATCCTATTCAAGAACCACTGATACAATAGCCAGGAGAAAACGAGTCATGCCACGCATAAAGCCGAACAGTTTGTCATGGCTCTGAAACAAAGCTTTGTGCACGTCAAATCAAATTTATTTATTAAGCGTTTGTAAAAAGACAGGTTAATCACTGTCAATAATTCTTGACAGATCAAAAATGAATAAACAGATTAAAGCCAAAGAGCAACAGGTTGTAGTTTTAAAAAGCCAGAGCAGCATGGATGTAAGGAGATTAGGTAGAGTGCATGTTTTCAATATGAAGATAGACAAAAGATATTTCTCCTGCACCAATAACATCTCTTGGCTTTGAGTCCCACCTCAGATTGTTCTGAGGCCTGGAAGGTAAACAGGAAAATCTTTTGTGGTGTTTTTGTTTTGTTGAGTTTTCAGTTCCAGGCTTTGTTCGATTTTTGTTTTATTTTCTATGGCTGATCAAATTTGTCATCATGGACGAGCTTCTGCCTGATTTTTATGTTTATTCTTTTCTTCTTCAGCTTCTGTTTCCGTCTCATGCAGCCATGTTCCTGCTGTACTCTCCTCTCTGTGTAACAGGTACCAGATGCCGGAGTGTGACGCTGCTGCAGGATCTCGTGTCTCAGACACAGAAGATCCCTTCCAAGGCAGAGACCTGACAGGTTTTCTACACTTTTCACTGCAGTTCAATTTGGGCAATTTTTGGGCTTGGGGGATTGCAGAAACTGGATTTTATTTATTGTCTTGTGTCAAAATGTATCTGTTAACAAAGGGAGGAGTCTTAAATATTCACTGTCACTCCTTCAAAAATGCTAATAATAATAATAATAATAATAATAATAATAAGACCTAGAAAAAAGAATCCAGTCAGACATTATTGACATTTGATAAGGCCCGCCCTCCTTAGTTACTGTTGTCAATCTTTTCGTTCTTGCACGACACATACGCAGTTTACAACGATAACAGTGGCAGATTTACCATTGAAATTGTCAGCAATTTTTAATACAAGGGGTCCTCGAAAAGCAGGCTACTCATTTCGAGCCGGTGACCATCGATTTTGCTGTTGTTGGCAGATTCAGCTGTAGCTAGTTAGCTAATTAAGCTCACATTAGCTGTGTGAGTTGGTTGAAAACACTGATGATCCATGTAGAAGACATGGAAATAAAGAAGCATCATCAATGTTCTTGTATAGCAACACAAAAGGTTAGATTTATGCTGTATGTTTCACTTTGATCAAAGAAAAGTCTTAAGACGCGGACTGCTCGATGTGTTTGAAAAACGCAACACTATCTTGGATAATGAGTTTGGCTGGAGTTGCTGGAGTGTAAACTTCCCCAAATCCAAGGAAGAGCGGGACAGAGCTGCCAATGTTACCGTAAACCCTGTTAGCATCAGGTCCAGTTTCCACACAATGGTGAAATACTACACAATGCATGTGCTAGTCGGGGTTTAGAGAAGGGTCAAATAATAGCATTGCAGCTCGGAGCCTTGGAAAGTACAGTATTGATGTGTCTCAATTCGGACACTTACATGCAGTACACTGTGTACACTATGTACTTAATCGTGTAGTGCGTTAATTTTGACAGGGCAGTGTTGTCTCAAATCAATCGTTTACTCACTTGACTTCAATTCAATTTTATTAAAAATGAATACAAATGCTTTTACTTTTAGCCGTAACAATCACAACCGCGGCCGCCATTTTCATACATTGGTGGTCCCTCCCCTTCCGCTAAGTAGCCAAGATGACGACCATTGAGGGTAAGAAGTGTGCAGCGTTCCACACTGAAATTTTTAACCGTTATGACTACACCATCCGGGTACTCACAGTGCACTGCATTTCGCCATACTTGTCAGTGTGAACACACTTATGCACTTAAAATAGCAAGAGCAAGTACAGAAGTACGCAAATTGAGACACAGCGTATGTCTGTTTTCACTTTTTACCTTCACGCTAACTGACCAGATAGAGGATTTTGATTCAGAATTGACCAAACCACACTTTGTGGCGTTGGATCCCCTGGCAGCAAAGATCAGAGACTATCCTCTAAACCAGAGGTCGCAACCTCGGCTCATACTCCTCTGCCCTTGTTACTGCTCACTTACTTTTGTTGCCCCTCTGTTTCCCCATCATTTAAGGTTGCATTGTAACTCTTATTTAATTCCCCATCTGGTGAGTTTACAGAGTCAAGCATGACTCCTGACTGTGCAGCAGATGTGTGGCATGTTTTATGGAAGGTGTGAGTGTTGCGGGGTGTGGTGGTGAGGCTGTGGAGGGCTGCTGGGGATGTTGGGAGACCACAGGGTGCTGAGTGGAGATATTTTTATGTACTGTAGAGGGATGTTCTGAACCACCACAAGAAAGCACAATATTTCATGGTTGTCACATCAAGGGAAGAGGAGAAAAGAATGTTTGGAAGGGCAGTCTATTAGCAGCATGCAGCTACAGGTTCAATCTCACTGTACACAAAGTGGCACAATACCACCTCTGTCAGGAGGAGCAGATAAGGTTCCCCTGAGACCAAAGGCTCAGTGGGATCTGTTAACTTCAAGTTCAGTTCGTTCAGGAAATGTATTTTGTTACATTTGTTTAATCTATACATTAAAAGTGGCAGTTGGAAATCATTTTAATCACTCACCACATTTTTGTAATGTGGTAACAGTAAACGGCACCGCACACTAAAATTTCACTTAGAGCATCTATGAAGCAGCAAGGGTCTGAGTGACGTAAATTTTGCCATTTGCTCATTTTGTTGACTGTATGTGCGTACAAATTACCTGACTGCACAGGTGTGATACACACCCACATATTAGCAGCCTCCAAAGGTAGTAAGAACAGAACTGAGTGTGTGGGATCAGGGATTTAATGTTGACTAAACCAGCTGCTGTGATCAAGAGAGAAAAGATCTAATGTTGATTAACCCAGCTTTATCTGGACAGAGTGCTTACTCACCGCTGTAAAATGTTTAGAATTCATTTTTATTCATCACTTTCTGTAGGTGGAAAAGTCTGAACTTATCTCCAGAATTTAGTTTGGACATATAAGCAAATGTAGAGACTCCCAACCTGACAAATGTTAGGTGCTGCAAAGTGATTAATATGAAAAACACTTTTCTGATGCTCAAACCTATGTTTATATATTCAGATTTTTCTCTGTATTTGCTTTTTCCTTGTGAAATGGATAGTATTAATATAATTCAGGTGGAAGAGAAAAATATCTGCACTCAGATTATAATTAAACATATGCAACCAGCAAAGACGGCTTTGATTTAATGGTTTGGCACAATTCTTCTTTATTGTGGACCTTCCCTCTGTCTAAGCCTGATACTATGTGTGTATTTTAGAGAAACAACCTTGTTTGGTGCAGCTTTAATGGGTTTTCAAGTCTTCAGATTAACAAAATCAAATCCCTGAGTGGCCCTGAGCCTGTTTGACGCTGCCAGAGGTCCTGCACCACAATGTGCCCTTAACACCTTGCCACATAGGCAGCATACGACATAACAGTTTGCGCTTCATAACACCCCAATTTAACACTTGGATTAAGGCGCAGCAAGGCAGTGCTTGTCTGAGCTTGTCGTGTCGTAGGAAATGCTAATTGGATTCACCTGGAAGGGCAGCGGACCACCTCCCACAGAACCCCCTGAGCCGACACAAAAGGAATGAAAAGGCATGAAGGGGAGGAGGGGATCGACTTAGAAAGCTTGAGCAAAAGAGGGAGAGACTGAAAAAAAAAGAATGAGAAGATTAGTTTACTATGCAGCTGCGTTTGAAGTTTCCCTTTAAGAGACACAATTAGGAGGGAAAAATTTGCACTGGTTTAGCGTTCTATTAAAACCATACATCTGGGCAATTAAAAAGAGCTACCCAAGGTGTTCAGAATCGTGTCATAAAAGTTAACAGGTCTGCACTGCTCAACAAAACTCAACAAAAATCACCGCACACTTCTGTTCCACCTCTCGCCATGTGCCTCAGCTCTGCTCTTCTGAAATCTTACAAAACAGCCGAACTATCTATTTCACTTCTATTGAAAATATATTCACAATGATTCACTAGTAATTGTGAACATAAGCCAGTAAACAGATACACCTGGTTTGCATGCCTTCTTTTACTGTGTAACAGCCGTTTTCTGTTTGACATCTGTCATGGTGGTTCACTGGTGTCGAGGATTTAGAGGCACTTCAGCTTCACTGTACCGGAATGACTCAAATTAGTTGTGGAAGATAATTTTGGTGTATTTTTGTCTTTGATTTTTGCCAGGCTGCCCAGAGGGGAAGAAAGTGGAATTCATTACAAGCTTGTTAGATGCCCTCAGCACAGACATGGTGCAAGCCATAACCTCACCAGCCCCCTCTGGTGGTGGGAGGTAAGTAGTGTCATGTACAGTTGAAGACCCAAGAGAATTATACCTGAGCAGGATACCTCATGGCTGAGTCTTCATGGAAAACTTCCACCTCTTCTGGTTTTTCTCAAATAATCCCTCCCTCTGGTTTTCTGAATTGAACGCTAATATTTTATCTCTGACATGCAACGCACAGATCTTGGCACAGACACAGAGTTTGGTGTTCACTTTCCATCAATGCTAGAACTATATATACACTGATGGGACTGAAATGTATTTGGATTAAAGCTGTCTATGCTGTCCTGAAAAGATTAATCAATTCTGCAAAGTAGAGCAGAAAGTTGATTTAAAAAGGATGTGGCGATTTTATTTAATTAGAAAACAAAATGCCTATTTTAAATGCACATTCAATGTGTTATCTTGACTGTATTTATGTGAACGTTCTCCTCTGTATTTCCAGTTTATTGTTATTGCTATGACTAATGGTGAAAAGGCATTACTGCCTTTAAATTACTTTTTGAGCAGTTTACCTCAGATTTTGTTTTGATACTGCCCTTTATGCCAATCATTCTAGTCTCTCACTCCCATCTGTTTCTCTAACCCTAATCAGGTTTGTTGAGCCTGATCCCAGTCACACTTTAGAGGAGAGGGTGGTGCACTGGTACTTCGCCCAGCTGGATAATAACGGCAGCCACGACATCAACAAGAAGGAACTCAAGCCGTTTAAGAGGTACCTGAAGAAGAAAGCCAAACCCAAGAAATGCGCCCGCAAGTTCACCGACTACTGTGACCTGAATAAGGACAGGGCCATTTCCCTGCAGGAGCTGAAAGGCTGCCTGGGCGTCAGCAAGGAGGGTAAGAGGGGAAAAAAAGCTGGGGAAAAACTGAGTGAGAGGAAACAGGATGATTGGGAGAGGGTTGGCAGGGTCATAGAGTAGGGTCATGAACCTGGTACGAACTTTGCTATTTTAACGAAAATAAAACAAATGAAGTCTCTTTTAGAAATATCAAATTGAGGATTTATGAGAATAAAAGAGGTATTGGTTGTGATAAGATGATCATTTTCCATGTGTTTTTAAAATTGCCAAGTGTACAAGTGTAAACTAAAATACACAGAACCATTTCCTTTTATTATCACATTAGAATTTTACTAATATATTCATCATGTCATAGTTTTAAAAAGTCAAGTCAGTCAGTAGATTACAGGAAAGGATGAAGTAACTGTTGTGCATGTGACAAACAGATGTGTTGGCAGCCTAAATAAGGTGCACTGCTCCACTTAGCACTCACTGATGAATAGTTAGACAAGACTAATGTATTGGTGGATCCTAGACGCTGTCTGGGCCGGAAAACTGAAACTACTCATCATGAGTGTACAGACTGGACCTAATAGAGATCATTAACAACTGTCAAAGCAGCTTACAGTGAGAGGCTGCGGCCAGCTACGATCCAAATGTCATACAGCCGAGAGAAATTATTATTTTTTTAATATTTTGAAATAAAGTTTTTAGTAGTTAGAAGACGCTCAGAGGTTGTGAAGCACATCTGACACATAAATGACAAAGTAAACTTTCAATTCGTGAAAGATAAATGAGAGTTGCAGTGACAAATTATTTTGCAGGTATCTGTACTGATGCATAGGATTTAAGGCATATTTTAAGTTTTAGTGACTCAAGAACAAGACATCCACCTCTATCAAGTTTAATCTTTGTTTTATTCTCTTTTTCAGGTAGCTCAATGACAAGTGGCAACCAAGGGACAAGGCAAGGGACAAAATTGTTCAGTAAGGCAAACTAATACGCTTTCACTAACTCTGGCTGGCTCTGGCTTTGAGTGCTGTAGCTGGCTTATTGTGTAACCCATTAATATGCACATGGTGAAATGCATCAGTTTGCTGGTTGACACAGCAGCATTTAGATTTACGTGATTTGTACCAAACACTTCAGTTTGAGGTGTGTGTCCTTGGGTATCTGTATGGATGTGTAGTTAGTGGGTGTGTGTCCAAGATGGTGTACCATCATCTGTTCCGCTGGCATTTTAGAGAGTGGTTTTGTCTCCAGTGAGTGACATCTCATCTCATGTTATGGCCATAAAGATAGAAATGACATTTGTGTTTTTTATTCTGATTGACAGGCCTGAAAAAGAATTAAGCCAACTCTAATGGCGACTTTTGTGCGGTTGTAACGCACAATTATTTTCATTTCATTGATCATTTCATTAATCTGCTGATTATTTTCTCCATGAATCAGTTATTCTGTCTGTAAAATGTCAGAAAACAGAGAAAAATGGCCATTATAATTTGCTAAAGCCCAAGGTGTCATCTTCAAATGTCCTGTTCTATCGGACCATCAGTCCGAAACACAAAGATATTTAGTTTATTATAATATATGACAAAGAAAAGCAGCAAATACTCACATTTGACAAGCTGAATGAGAGAATGTTTGGCATTTTTGCTTGAAAAATGAAACATTTAATTGATTATTAAAATAGCTGCCGATTAATTTTCTGTCAATCAAAAAAGTCTTAAATTAACAAAAACAAACAAATGTTACAAAAGAATTATAGTTTTAGTCTTTTTTTCGTTAAGTCTTTTTCAGTCTGTCTCCTCTTCTCGATCCGTCAGGATCCCCCCCCCCATTGAGCGATTATTAGTCCCATTGGTGCCGTTGACTGTGGCCACTGGGCCGGTTCAGTGCCACATAGCACTGAGGTCATGTGTTTACCCTGGCACTGCCCCCGCCGCGCCTGGAGAACAGTGGCTCAGAGCGGGCATAATGTCAGGCCTCTCGGACCCTGGGCACAGCTGCCAGGATAAACAGCCCCGGTACTGGAAGAGCAGAGAAAGAGGCTTGGTTGGTTGTTTTTGCTCTGCTCACCGAATCTCTCACCTTCATGCTTAAGAGCTGGAGGCAAAAGGCCTGACAGCTTTATACGGCTCCTTATGCTGCCACTCAGGCACTCTGAGCTAGTGATGATTGTGGAGAGTAGGGTATTTAAAGAGAGAAGGCAAGACAGAGAAAGCCTGCATGAAAGAAGCAGGAGTCTGTAAGAACATATGGCAGCATTCTGTCTTGACTAAGATAGACGGCCGTTGTGTTCAGGTATGCCTAGCTGATCCTCAATGGCCTGGATCCCTTTAAGTCAAGCTGCCTTTGCCAGGCATTAAATCTTATCTTGCTCTGTCGCTGCTTTGGATCGTCACTGGAGTGTTGTTGGACATATTTACAGTTTACAGTACGTGCTTTTTGGTGAAGGATTGTGAGCATGTGGGGCAGAGTGGAGCACATCTGTATGAGGCTCCTAACTCTTGACACGTTGGCAACCGCAAAGGAAAACATCTGAATACCTTGTGTGAGTTTTGAAGTGCTGGAGAGGGTGGCATCCATCCTCTGAAGAGACTGGAAACCTCATTATAGATGAGATATGGAACAGAAGCCCAGGGCAGTGATTTTCTCTGTAAACCCTCCTCACAGTCAGGCCATCAGTGAGCAGCAGGTCTGGTAGTTCAGATGGCCCCAGCGTTGTCTCGTTCACTGAGATGAACAAAACACAAACAAGTTTCACTGTTAAACTTGTTGCAGTGAGTTTCGGCAGCAGGGTTCATGATGTTCTTTTCAAAAGTCTTAACTCCATTTAGAAAGACGTAAACACACGTTTGAATAAGTACAAACATATGTGGGTGTGTGAATGTATGAATGCTTGCACACAAAAACACATCAAACATGGGCGCACACAATTAGAAGATATTGGAGGATCTATTGTGAGTGTTTACAGAGGTTTTAGTTTGCAGGATGCATCATCTGTTGAGCATAAGTAGTCGTGTATTGGAGAACATTTTTCCTGCAACATACAGTACGCGCTGCTATGCACTGCAGCTGCAGCATGCACAACTTCACGTATAGCCATAGTGACTGGGACTAAACCTCGTTAATTTATATAGGGATTGATTGACGGACAGTAATGGACTACTGCTTTTGCAGCCACTTGATTTGTTTGCTGGTGGATGATAGAAACATTGGCTATTCTTAAACTTTACGTCAAAAGTGAACCGTCACAAATTTAGCTTCCTTTATTCAGGAAGTCTCTCTGTGACCTGGTGACACGGCTGTTCACTTACAACTCTACTAAGGCTGTTAAATATCTTGGCAACTTAGAAAGCAAAGCCTTATAAATGAAACACAGGTATGCTGATGCATGAACATCTAACCTTTTCATATAACTCGAGTTATGAATCGAACGGCACTGTGGTGAATGGCGTCCAGTGATTTAAGGGTCGTGACAGCAGCATGAGGATACAGGATATGTACATAAGTCCAGTGTAGATAGTATGCTGGATTGTAAAATGTTCTTTCAGGAGAAACAAACTCAGGTTTAAGAATCCCATTTTATTTTTAGGTTTTGAGCGAGGCATTCAGCCGGAGTTCTGCAGGACGGTAAGAGGAGGGAGAAAGCAGCCTTTGAAAAGAAAGCTTTCTACTTTGCTTAAATAATTTAAATAAATAATAGTAGAAAGTTGGTTGGCTGATGTGTATTAATTATAATCCCATAAATTATATATGTTCATGATCATATAAATGTCAATCTGATGTCATCAAGTGCTGATGACTATGAAGGAATTTGAGGAATATTGCCACTTCATCACTGAAGGTATTTAGGGGCTGATTTCACCTGACAAAGGCCATTTTAAACTTCCTGCATGGTTCTGCAGGTGAGGCATGCATTGACAAAAACGTTGTCAGATGCACATATGCTTTTGCGTCCTGCTGTTTTATGTCAGACTCCTCTCTTCCTTTCCCGCTCTCTCCTCTCCTGTTTGTCCTGGCTGTGTCCGTCATTAGGCAGGAATGAAAGGAGGGCATTATGAGGCAGGCCTGGCACAGAAGCTGGAGGACTATTAGAGAGCCCAGGGCCCTGTCCTCTCAGAGCCAATGGCAATTACTCCACACCACTTGTGTTTTAATTACTGTGACATCAGCTCGACACACTGTACTGTGTTAAAGGTAACAGAGGTCAACAGAGAGGTCTGTGACAGAAGCATTGCTTTGCTCACCATCACTACCTGTTACTCTGGTGATGAGTTTGCTACAAAAATTTCCTGGGCTGTTCAAAGCTGACTCAAGCCTGTGTATCCTATCCGTCTCCTTAGCTAAGTCCTTTCTCTCCAGTTGCTACCATGTACAGGTATACCATGACTCCCAGCTCTTGAGCCAAGTGTCTTTATTGGCTGGTCCCAAGTGAGGCGAGGCGATTCAACGCTAGACAGGATCTGCTTTCAGCTCTTTATCACAAGTGGGGCCAAGGTGTCCAGGGAGAGACCAGGAAGCTTTGTGTTGTTAATGGCACAGACAGTGTCCTCAGTGACTGGGAGGAAAGGAGGGAGAGGACCATTCGCTGCTCTGGAGCCTGGTAATTGCAAAGGCGATTCATCAGCACTACTGTAGCTCAGCTCCTTACAACAGAGACATTTATCGGAGCTAAAGAGAGGAACAACATGACTTCACTGGAAAGAGGTATCAGGAAATATTGTGTTACGGCATAGACTAACAGGTAGAAAATGCCGTTAATACTGTCAAGGTAATGAGTTTATGACACTGAATGTAGAAAATACAACAGTTGTTATCGAGTTGCACCCTCTTGCTTGAAGGTTACTTAAAAAGTCCATTAACAACACAGAGGCCAAACTGCGTTCAAATGATGGCTAGTCTAAATCTTCACATTCAAATCTCTCCATGAGTTCTTTTTATCCTGTTTTCACCTAAATTAATGTTCGATTTTTGCCCAACTAATTGCCAGATCCAAGGATGCCAATGTTGGCTGGTCAGTCCCCCTATTCGAGGATATATCAACAATCTACATAACTAGTGGCAATTCATTGAGTTTATGATCCCCAGAGGGTGGATTGTAATGATGTTGATGCCCCTCCCCCCTCTGTTTGTACATAAGAAATGTCAATCAACAATTTATTTACATAAAAATGTCAGCTTGAACTGTAAACAGTAGTCATCTGGATCCAACTTGTCATGGTAGAAATAGGTGGCTATAATATTTTATTTTATACACTTAATGTATATGTGAAAGCATTCTCTACAGGACTTACTCATATGGAAGGTAACCTGTGATTTATGGAGTGCTGGAGGGATTGTGATGCTTTAAAGTTTGAACAGAATACTTAAGCACTCAAGCAAAGTAGTGTAGTCTGAGACTACAGAAGCTTCCAGAGTGGGGGTAGTGAAATCAGCTGGACTTCTATTTCATGGCTAACATAACCAGCACTGACAGAGAGTGCACCTGTACATCCCCACCCCCGCAGGCTGCTGCTGCTCTGACACACACACAACCTCATGTAGGCTAGTAGAGACACACATACTGCATGTACACATACCTGCAAACACAACCTTATGCACACAACATACAGATAGATGGACATAAACACACAAACACAACCTCCTTTTTGAGTGCACAAACACAAATGGGTGCATAAAAAACACACATAGCCTGAGCTCTCACAGGGATCTGGAGGACCTCTGCTCCCATCTGACAGTCATCTGTAAGCAATCTAAGCTCTTTACCCATCTCCTTTTCTCCCAGGCCTTCTCCTTCTTTCTTTCCCTTCTTCTCTCTGCCCCCCCTCACCCACTCCACTCATCTGATTGATGAGTGAGCAGTCCATCCCCTCTGCAGCACATTTGACCGTCCCATGCAGTTTCAGCACGAATGCAACACATCACACAACTTATAGCTTGGTTGTAACATAACGTCAGCACATGTGACGGTAGGTACGGACCGTCTGAGCTGCTAAGCAGTCAATCTTTAGTTAGTAACCACTCACTTTATCATTCCTTTACTGTATAAGTGACATCTCAGACAAAATGTTGCTGATGGAAAGAAAAAATACATTTGACTTTTTTTTTAATGGAAGTAGGTGAGTCACAAAAAACATAATGAGGTTAATAAAAATGCAGAATTGATGATTGATTATTATTATTAAACTAAAAATCACCACCTGGACTGGAATCTATTTAATTGTTTAAATGAGAAATTATGCTGGTGAGACGTAAAGGAAAGGTGACAAGTTTTAGGAACAAAATGGAGGAGGAAAGACGTTATCGCCTGCAGAGGATGGATCTGCCTTCGACATGGTCATTCAGAAACACAACATACATCAGGAATAATAGCTGTATTATTTGAGTATTTTATTAAACTATATTAGATGTTACAAACATCATTTGAAGTGTGTGTGAGTCCATCTAAGTGAGCTTGTGCCTGTTGAGTAATGCCATGTCTTTGTGTGAGTGCATCCGTATGCTGGACACTAAAACAGACGTCTGTCTGTCTGTCTGTCTTTCTGTTCCCAGTAGGTCGTCTGGTGTGAGAAGAGAAGGATCCAGAAGCTGAGACGAGAGCAGAGGGCACAGAGGGAAGGCATCTGTACGCTTGCTGACAGGAAAGAGAAAGATCGAGCAGAAAAATTAAGAAGTTCCTGAGTTTCAAACAAAAAAAAAAAAAAAAGGAACAGAACAAGAAAAAACGAAGCGGCGCCAAAATATTTGCACTTTCTCCTCCCTATGTTTGACATTTTATCTGTTTGTACGTTTTTTTTTCTCTTGGAAGTGACTGAAAAGGTCTAGGTAAGAATGAGAATATATTTGTAAAAAGATGACAGGCTCACCACTGGAAGATGTGTTTGTTACCACATTTCCCCTTGTGTTTTAGTCTGCTGTTGTGATTCGTTCTTTTCTCAGACAACAGGAACAGGCACTAACATACATTTTGTGGCTATTAAATTCATTTCCTCTGTTATATATATATATATAGCAGCACACAGGCCAGTGGTAACTCACTGAAGAGGAGCTTACAGTGAGTCACAGTCAGCCCAAATGTCAAAAGGAAGCGCTATGGCAATGTAGACCAATTTAAACGAATGTGTAATGTTGTATGTGAGCATGCAATATTAAGTGAACGGCATGCATTAGAATTAAACTGTGACCATGAAGTCTAATTTATCAGCACAGAATTAGCTGTATGAATCCCCTTGCACTGTACAGAACTTCTAGATACATTAACATTTTGGCTTAAGAATTGGATCTTTGTGAACAATGTCCAAGATGTGTTATGTCTGGTTTTTGTTCAGTACATACCAGTGTTGGGGAAAGCCAGCTGTAACTAAGTCATTACTTTACTTGCTTACCACACAGTTCCTTAAAAAGATGTACGTTTTGTGCAACCCAAAACCATTATTTTGTATGTAGTTTTTTTAGTTATCAGCATGTTGTCGGCACAAGATGCCTTGAGGTTTTCATTGTTTTTCTACTTTTTTTTTAATAAAGTTTGTGCTAACAAAAAATGAAATAATTATAGTAAAAGCAAATAGTTACAGATTGTGAGAACTGAAAGATGTGTAGCAGTTATCAGTAATAACAAAAGGTAACATAAAGTCATGCATCCCCCCCAACACTGGTACAGTAAATACACAGTGCTAGCAGTATACTAACGCAGCTTAACACTGTAGCACACAGCAGATAATACATTTCTACATGCATGTGGCAGTATGAACATATTAAAGCTGCATTAATGAATTTTTGACCACTAGAGGGCAGAGGCATTCCAAAACTAGACAACCCTGAACTATTATTGCCTCATAATGTTATGGCTAACATGTAAGCAATAAGTTGCCTCCTTACAGATGTACCCAACGCAGAGCAACATTATCATCCCAAGTCCAATATTTACTCTATTTTTAGCTCTGCTTTGGTCTCCACCAACTCCTGAGGGAAATATCTGGTTCTTTAGCTGCTAAATGCTCCACTATGTTCACCAGCTAGCTAACTTTGTATTGTGTTTGGTGCTGGGCAGGTAGCATACAGTTGGTTTATCATAACTTATTTGCTGAAAACAATGAATAACTAAAAAAGACCTGCAGAGTTGGGCAATAATTCTCTTGAAGGTTCGTCTGTACAAGAGACCCCCTTCACAATCTGTTGGATTTAATGTTAATATAAAATATGTTGATTAATGCAGCTTTAAGTTCAAACCACAATGAAGGCCTCATACTCCTTTCTTGTGTCACGTTGTTGTTCTTTGTGTAATTTTATGTCAAGTTACAAGTCAATGTGGCTAGTTTTATTACTCTTACTACTTACTAAGTTAATGTTAGTATTCATTTTCTACACAATCAAACCTGGAAAACAGCTAAAGAGTCTGGTATTTCCCGTATGTTAATGGTGAATTCCACATGCTTTTGAATTGTTGAAGTGTTTGGTGATCATGGGTTCATCGGGCTCTACTGGCTACCTTTACAAATGACATCATCAACAAATCTCTGACAAAGACCCCCTGGTGGGGATTTTATTTTTCCAAAACAGATCCCAGTCTAGAGAATGAGTTTCAAATAATTTTAATAGTACCAGGAAAAAAAGGTGGCACAGATGACTAAACCCAACCAGTAAATGGAGTAAGATGTTTACATGGCTCAGTATCCCGTTAAAACCAGCTCATTTCAGCTGTCATGTTCAAATTTCTTCCAGTTATTGTAAACAAGATGTGGCATTTACAAATACCAGTTCCTAAAATAAATATTTGAATCTCCCTAGTAATATTAGTACATTTTGTGTATGTAAACACATTCATTGTCTGTCCTCCAACAGTTGATGTCAGTCCTGCTCTGTGAAACACTTACCACCACACATACTTGGAGCTTTGCCACCTTATGTAAGACAGGCAGTAAGTCTTTTAAATTACCCCCAAGGGTGTCCGATTAATAGGAAAATGACTGAGCAGGGAGGAAAAACACTAGAAAAAGAAGTTTTTCAATGTGAAAAATAAAATGTCTTCCTCACATTTGGGAACAATTGAGTTTCAAAATTGGAGAATCATTGGGAGTTGCTATTGTGGTCTGAATGCTTGTGTATTTGTTTTGAGTTGTGCATTTATTAGCATATTTCCAAGAGTCACTGCAGTGGGACAAAAATAAACGTGAGACAAAAAAGGCTCCTATTGTGAATACGTACAAATACCTTTGTTTATTTTACTAAATTTCATTGTGGGGCATATGGGTGTTCACTTACTTCACTGTCATTCTGGCTTATTGTAAAAAAAAAACAATTAAAAAAATAATACACATATATATATATATATATATATATAAACACACACATACACATACATACATGTCACTGTGTTTACATCATGTCAAACATTGGGCTATTACAGTAGCTAATTCACAACATTGAATACTGATGACAGACTGGATGTTATCAGCTCAGAGCTGTTTATTTTATCTGTGGGGGGAGGGGGGGTTGACTATTTCAGCTTGTGTTTTATGATTTCTGCCATCATCACTATACACGGTCAAGAATGTATACAGTATCTGGTGCTTAATCCACTATAATCACAAATCCAGTCGGCTCCAATTTGAACTGGATAGTTATGCCAAGAATGAGAAAAGAAACTTCTCTTTCTTAGGCGGCTGTGAACTCTCTGCTGAGTGCCTGCTCCAGTCCAGGTTTGAACACTGGGCTTGTGTGTCTGCTGAAGTGCTTCCAGACGCTCGAGAGCTGCAGATCACATGAGATCTAAAACAACCTAACAGGCTAGTAATCACTGCTAATCACGGTGGGGGACGCATAGTGAAGAAGGCTTACAGATGACTGTCAGTCTGACAGGGAGAAGCAAAGATCATCTTTGCTCCTCACCGTCCACTTTTCCATTGCAAAGCCCCAATAGGCTTGTCAAGACCATTTCAAAATGTTCTGACAATATTTCATATTCACAGCTGAAGAAATTAGATCTTTTGGAAAACAAAACACTGAGACGTGTTGTCTTTGGGTGAAATTGGTCAATGTAAATTATGCGGCTTGAGGTGCAGCTGTTTGGTCAAGCAATGAAAACGAAAATGCTTCTCCACTTTAATACTGGCCTTATTTCCTGAGCTATTTGACTCTGTGTCACAATAGACACATACAAGGTTAAACAATAGAAATGACCAAAAAGAAAAACGGCTGTTCTTAGAGGAAAACCTACACTGATAAAATACTAGAGTTTATGAAAGACACCTTGGCACACAGCAGTAGCTTACACCTGGGTTGTATCACTTTTCTGGGTAGTTTGTGTTTTTTCCCCACCTGAACTGTGGCATAAATTTAAAGCGACCATAATGAGAAAAAGGTCTGTAGATGCCCTACATTCAGAACTACTGAGAAACATATTCGTTTTTTTCTTATTTAACACCTCACTGTTCTGGTGTGACACACTAAGGAGTTGCCACGAGAGCACCAAAATCTCTATATATCTCTTGCAGAGGCATATGAAGAGAATGAAAGTGCACACGCTACAGGGCGCACAATTTTGACTCAAGTTGGCATTACCACAAAAGTGAAAGTGTTTAAAAGCATGTAAATTATGAAATGGGAAAAATGCTCACATTTTCTTTTCCAGAACTACAATATTTCTAACCCACCATAGTTGCACTTGTACATGTGGTACAATCATGCCAGAAAACAACAGCAAAAGCTACAATAATATTAAACTGATCCTGAAACTGTTTTATACCACATCTATTCAAACTACACTCCGTTTAGACTTACTCTTTTGAAATGGAAACGCATTTAGAGCTGCAATAGAAGACAAGCTCTCTGGGGAGAGAGAAGGAGTTCAATTCTGACCCCTATTGGTGAAGTCACTGCAGTAAGCCTGTAAGCCAGGTATGCACAAGGAGTTTAAACATACTACACAGTATCTACCAAACCAATTGAATTGAACTGATGAACTGACAAATATTTTTAAAGAAAGATTATCGCTTGCAATTTTCTTAATTTTACTGGGGACTCATGTATCACTACTGTGTAATGTGTTTAAAGCTTGTATAACATGAAAACGGACACAAAAATTGGCAGGAACATCACAAATGACTAAAGATGTACTCTAGTTGCTATAAATAATCAAGGTTAATTGTGTCGTAGTTGTTTGAATGCTGAAACTTGACTACAAAGATGCACTCTGTTTGGCCTGTTGATTTGTGTGTGGTGGGAGATGTTCTGATTTAGTGATGATACTTCAAAAGGTGCGGATGTTGTCAGTGCATGATGGGAGGCGGAGGGCTTCGGGGTGAGGTCGCTGGTGATGGGGGTGGAGGCAGGGAGGGGAGAGAGGGTTGTGTCACAGATGAAATTGGAGCTGAGAGGCAGCTGCAGTACATCTGTCTTGTACGGACATGTGGCATTTGACTTCCAGTGTCAAGTTCAAAGGAGTTTTATAATGACGCAGCTGCTTAGGGATGTATGTGCATGTGTGTTGTGTGTGTGTTTTCTTCTTTTGTGAAGGTGGGGTGGAGTGCAGGCTGGTTGCCAAAGGGGTTTCATAGGTGAGGACTGGAATTTGGGCTTTTGAAAGTGACATGTGGGCAGTACAGGTGCTGCATGATGTTGTTTCAGGAATTTTAGAACGTGTGTTTTCCAACATTTTGCGCTACTCACCTACCCAATGTGTGAATAATTTGACGGCTCTATAAACAGATTTTAAATGACTAAAATATTCCATCCAGTCTCTCATTCACTAAAAATGTCCAAGTAGAAGTTGTTCTGTTAGACCCCAATACAATGACCTCTATTATTTTACATTTCCCACATGTTTTGGTAGTGATGAGTAATTTTGTGTAGTTTTTTTCCCTCCTTTATGTGTATTGAAACACTTAGAAAGAGATCAAAAACACCATTACAGGTAATTAGAGAGGGCCATTAGCTTGTGTGATAGCTAAACATTAATGGTGGGGGGATGATGGTGCACACAGCTCACCATTTGTGCCTGATGCCCTCTGCGCCTGCAGCAGCACCTGCCAAGCAGCATGAGCGCAGGGTCAGGGGGTTGCCTGCCAGGAGGCCAGGGCTCAGGGGTCAGAGGTCATGTTCCAGACAGGCGTATCCACACGCTGATTGAGAACTCAGCTGCAGGAACAGAGCTTGCAGGTGGACGACACATTTTACCCCCCAATGCTAACTATTCTTTCCCCTCTTTTTAGTGCTTTTACTTGCTCTACTTCTCCAGAGATTTGTATTAAGTATAGTCCTGTGACATCATTGTGGTTTTGTGGGTAGATTTCCATCACGAAGAATCAAAGTATCAGGGGGCAAGTACATTCGGTGCTAAATCCCAGTTTGCTCTCAGTGAATTCAGAGAACTTCAGTTGTAGAAAATGGGAAAAAAACAGGAACTTAATATCTCATTTACTTTGGACAACAGATAGAATCTATCTTCTTGTAGGTGATTTAAAAGCAGAATCTTATGTTCTCTAAGGTCTGAAAATACCTCACAAAAAAGGTACACAAAGTACAAAATATGAGATATCTAATATTTGAAAATTGTGGCATCTATCAGCAGTTTAGAAAGTAGCGATGCATAATTTACAAAAGGTATAAAGAAATAAAGATTTAAATTGTGAAACCAGCAATGTTTTTAAGTATACAGTTTAATGGGACGTTTTTTGTTTTCTGTCTTCAACACAACTCAAGTATTTCACATGTGAGTCAGTGCAGTGCAGGTTTTTCTGTGGATTGGACTTATCTGCTTTTCATCACCTCCAGGCCTCAGGGGGCACTTAATATTTATCTGTACATATTTCACTTAAGTTTTATGATAAAGATTATTTTCATGCACAAATGATGTGGTTTGTGGCGAGGCTGGGGAATGTTTCCTCACCCGGCATTATGATTAAGATCATCTTTCTTCTCCATATTTTTTTTTTAATTTGGCTCGTGCAACTCGGCCGCAAAAAGCAGTTACTGCCCATTTGGATTTGTTCAAGAGGCAGGTGTGTGTATGGGTGTATCCAACATCATGATTTTATTTTGCAGAGTCACTTATAACCTGTATTTTACTAGTGAAAATGTCCCATGTGCAGACATATAGCCTATACATAGAGATGTGTTTGCACATACCAACATGCTAATATGCACAAAAACAAAAACGCACACACACACACAGTCAGTTGATAAGACTGGATTAGATTAAACTTCACTGATGTGAGGTAATGAACAAAGAAACACAGGACATGCCAAATGATGCAATTCATCAGCATGAAAACCACAAAACTGAAGTAATGAGATTTACATGTAAGTAAGATTTTATAGACCGTATCATTTCATAAGCAGGAAATATAGGGAAGATTACGTATTACCCAGATACAATATATGGATACACTATTTTGTATAAACATTAATTAAAATATAGATAACACACAAACACAAAACATCCACAGGCCCATACACAAATTTGCACCCAAACACATGCAAGCACAAATGTAAACACAGATAATCACCCTTGCTATAATGAACATGAATGACCAGATTATACAAAAATAGAAACATCAGGCCAAGACGGCTTTAGCCCTTAATGCTCCATCGCTCTGCCTCGTGTGATCTCTGCTCATTGTATCTCTTTGATCGGGATCAGTCTGGTTTTGGGATTACTCTGACACGTGCATGTTGC
Organism: Maccullochella peelii; assembly: GCA_002120245.1. Classification (NCBI taxonomy): domain Eukaryota; kingdom Metazoa; phylum Chordata; class Actinopteri; order Centrarchiformes; family Percichthyidae; genus Maccullochella; species Maccullochella peelii. The sequence continues at coordinate 18,270 of LKNJ01004329.1, read as the reverse complement.
TTCTGTCACAGCTCCAGGATCGACTGACAGATGTTGGAAACGGATACATCCAGAGCTTCAGGCTGACAGATAGCAGGGAGCATTTTAGGCCAATATTAGGATTGTTGTTGCAGGAGGAGGAGAAGGGACATGTACGCACACACATATACTTCATCCTGATACTGTCTGTTAAATCCTCAAGGCTCTAAATTGTCACAGCATTGTGTGATGGGTGTTGTCTTTTAAGACTATCCTTGAAAGCACCACACTTCAGGCAGTTTCTCTGCCTCAGTCACCAAATCATAACCCACAGTGTGCAGTTAAGTATTTTCCATCACAATGTACTAACATGTAAGGGGATTCAAAGATGTCAGTGGTGTTTAATTATGCATCAACCAGAGCAGAGAAACACTACAAAAGAATAGTGAGAGGAACCATGTACGCTACTGTAACAACAAAGTTGTTCTTTTAACTACTACAGTGTAACCAAAGGACTTTTCCCTGCTTACTTTTTTCATCCTTCAAAAACATTCAACAACTGTGGCATAAAGGTTCAAAGTTGCAAAACACATCTCATTGTTTTTGAGTGAAAGTAATGATGATAATGATAATTTTCACATGTCATTGTCAGTTGTAGGGTTTCCTACTCTTGTATAGGTTTGGAAAATCCCATAAGGTCTCGCATTGATAAAATAATCTCAGCATTAGTTGGATAAATTAAGAAATGCATTGTTAGATCTGAAACCATTTTTTCTTTTTTTTCCCTAGAAAGACATTTGAAGATGCAAAGTCATAAGACACTCTTGAATTTTCCATTTCAGTGAACATCATCACAGGACACAGACAAAGTTACCCACAACTACACACACACACACACACACACACACCAAGAACGTGGCTGTGTTATTGCCAAAACGCCAACACAGTGTTCCAAATGGAAACCAGTTGCCTTTTAGCCCTGACCTGGGACCAGTGAGTTAGTTAATTTGAGTTCGAGTGCAGCAGATAAACTGATCCTCAGTCAGTTAAAGCTCAGGATGTCAATCAGCTCGTCCATGAGAACTAGAGGAGGCCATTCTGTCAGGCCTGCCCCAAATTCACCAGCTGGGTGTGACTTCATCACTGGTCCAATATGTGTGTGTGTGTGTGCACGTGCGTGTGCGTGTGTGTGTATGTGTGTGTGTTCAGTTTCCAGTGGTGGTGTGTTCACTCAGGAAAAGTTACAGTCATATCTGAAACTCAGGGATGAAGACGGGATCAACGTACAACACTCAGGAACAGTGGTGAGAAGAAAAGTATTTATAGATATAGATGTTAATATATATTACTATACATTACCATTAGGGCTTTACTAAAGCTGTTGTCTGAGAGATAGTAGTAATTGTTCCAGTTATCTTAGTCATTTTGTATGTGTATGTCACGTCCCGTAGTCTTTGTCTGTTTCTTGTATTTTTGAAGTATAGTCTTTGTGTGGGTTCCTGTTGTATTTTGAAGTCTTGTCTCTAGTGTGTTCCTGCCCTAGTGTCGTTATCCTTGATTGTCTTTACCTGTTCCCCATTTACTCACCTGCCCTAGATTCCCTCGTTAGTCTGTCCTTTTCCTTTGTTCTCTGTTGGTTCATATAACTGAAAATTAACACCAAGGGGGAAAAACGTATTTGTCAACAAGTAGTATAAAATATTTAATGTAATGTATGTGAAATTTGTCTCCTTGCTATATTATCACTTGGTACAATGTCATCATATATAAATGACGAAATCCTACAATACTAAACATCCTAGTGCTTTCCAATTCTGGTATAATTTGGGTTTTTCACAGCAAAGGAAGACAGAAGAAGATAAATGCACCAGCATTTTGAGGGAGCGATACCCCGTCTCACCCGAACAAATGGCGTCCCAGGAGGTTTGTTTTAGCCCTTTTTCTACAAATAAACACAGTCTGACACAGTCGGAGCACTGACACTCACTTGTGGTAATTAAAATTCTGTACATCTTGCCAGTGCGTGAAAATACTGTGGATCCTGCCACCCTTGACCTTTACAAATAAGTCATAGGGTTGCTTATGTTTGGAAAACCATGAGACATTTTAAGTCTGTACTGCACAGCATGTCTGTGTGCTGAGAGTAAAATTTTAAATAATTGTAAAATACGTAGCTACTGTTCATTTTACTTTGTTACATTTTTAAAAAATAAAAAATAAAAAGTAGGAAAAAGTGAGAATCTCAGGGCATCTCATTTGGAAAACATTCTGTTCATTAAAATAACATGAGTGCTTGATATAAGTTAGAGTTATGTGGAGCATTTGAATTGTACTTGAAAAAAAGGGTTAACCAGTTACTATTTAAGATAAGTTAACGAGGTAAAGAAATAAATGTCACTCACACCAACACTGTTACAGAGCCATCTGACAGCCACACTCCTGACCTCCATCCTGGCAGCGGTGCTTGGCTCCCTGCAGATTGGCTACCACACCGGCAACGTCAACGCTCCGGCCAAGGTGAGCCAGACAGACTGAGGGGAGAGATGTGACATTATGTTGGTTGATGCTGATACCAATAGTTTAGTTTCAGAGTTCCTGATAATCATCTTCAGTGTCTTCAAATTCCACTATTTTCAAGGTATTTTGGCTTAATTTCCTTCAGTTTCCTACAGTAAATATACTGTACATCAAGATCCATCCAGAAAAAAATCCAAGATTATACTTCAACAAACAAATGCAAATCTCTTTATTTGAAATAAATAAATAAATAAATAAATGCATATGCCTTCTACAAGAATTTGCAGAAAGGCCACAAAGTATCCAAGCAGTCTCACAGAGAAATAGTCTTTCAGCATTTCAGTGGACAACCTAGTCCTGGCTGACACTCAAGCCAATATCAACCCAAATTATCATGTAGAGGGCGATGCTGGAAAATCGCCTGACCGTCAAAAAATATCTCACAGCCTCAATTAAACACTGAATAAACTCCGGCTCAGCTCCAGGCCCGGCTCCGCTGGGTTGGCAGGGTTTTGCTTTTTCACAGGTAGACTGCACTAAATGTTTGCAAGTGAGGCAGACCTTCTACATTTAGCAAAGAAATCCACATTCATATTTTCTATATTCCTCAAAATATAAAAAAAATATTTCGTTTGGATTAGCTGGTGTAATACTGACAGAAAAAATAAATTCTACAATCTAAATCAATTTAACTATCAAACTTGTTTGACTGGTCAAGAACATCGCCAACAGCTGTTTTACAAGTAACAATTTTTAGATAAAACAGCTGTTTTACAAGGAATGTTTTAGATACCTGCACCATACTTACAATACAAGTCATTTGAATGGTCAGTGATTAGATCAACGCCCAGTTGAATTTCTACTGTGTTTCCTGATGTTGATCGTCTTTTGCTTTTACGGTTTAGATCATTGAAGAGTTTTTCAACCACACCTGGAACGCCAGGCACAACCAGTCGATGCCAGATCACAGCCTGACTCTCCTGTGGTCTGTCTCTGTCAGCATTAAAGACTTTGGAGCCTTGCTGGGCTCGCTGGGAGTCAAATACCTGGCAGATGCATATGGAAGGTAAAAAGGCAAAAAAAAAAGAGGCTATTTTTCCTATCATTTCCAATATATATATTTATTTATTTTTAAATTGTTGTCTTTTCATGTCGCTCGTCTTCCCCTCCAGACGTAACTCCATTCTCATAGTGAACTGTCTCTCTGTGGTGGGAGCGTGTCTGATGTCCGCCTCCAAAGCCAGCAAGTCATTTGAGGTCCTCATCCTGGGACGGTTGGTGTTTGGTCTCTTCTGTGGCCTGGTGATGAGTCTTAATCCGCTCTACATTCAGGAAGTGTCCCCCACAAACCTGAGAGGGGCCTTCACTACACTCAACCAGGTGTCCTTTGCCTCGGGCATCCTGGTGGGAATGGTGAGGACTGTGCTGGAAATCTTCAGTTTTGACTGAAAGTTGTTTGAGAATGATCTTCACTCTCTTTATGCTTGCTGTCTACCAGGGTATGGTAGATAAAGCGCAGGGTTAGATACAGAACAGCCTTGTGTAATTTCTTGCATACTTGAAGGTCCAAGTCCTGCTTTTATTCACAAGCCACTTCACTCTTACCCCATCATCTAACTTGGCACAGGGCAGGAAGTTTCTTATTTTTAACATCTTTTTAATACATTTAAACATCTGGACACTAACTAAAACTGTCTAACAAGGTTCCTGTATTTGTTTGCTGCAGGTGGCTGGTCTGGAGACAGTGTTGGGTACAGAGCATTACTGGGCCATGATGCTGTCCCTGTCTTTCATCCCAGCTCTGACACAATACCTGGTCCTGCCTTTCTGCCCTGAGAGCCCTCGCTACCTGCTCATCAACAAGGGAGAGGAGAGCAAGGCAGAGGCTGGTGGGTCCCACTGACTCTGGTGTTTTAACTGCACCTGTCACATGACTGGTCACATTATTTCCATTTGAGTCACTAAGCTGGAGTTATATCATCCAGATGTCCAACGGGGCAACAGTCCTGCAGTTACATCTGAGATTCGGAGAGAGATTCTGCTTAGAGATTATCAGAGATGAGCTGAAGAACTTCTATTATGAGATTCATGGCTGACTTCCAGGAATCAAAACATGGAAATGCTTTTAATGCACTCTAATATCTCAGCTTTGTGGCTCCTTAAAAGAAGATGCTGTTTTAACCCTGCAGCCCTGCTGAGGCTGCGAGGCAGAGCAGACAAGGTGTTTGCTGAGCTGGAAGAGATGAAGGAAGAGGCCGCCCACACTCAGGCTGGCGTCACCATCCACGAGTTCTTCAAGAAGCCACGCTACAAGCAGCCAATCATTATCGTCCTCATCATCAACTTGGGCAGCCAGCTGTCCGGATTCAATGCGGTCAGTCTAATAAAATGCAATTTGTCTGTAAAAAGCTTTGTGGCAAAATCCATACAGCGAAGATCCAACTTATAAATATTTTTTACATCAATTTGAAGGCCTTCAAACCTTTAAACTAATGAACACTGCATTCTTAGTAATAAAACAGATTTTCTCTCTGATGAATATTTAAGTTGCAGCGCTGTAGTATTTACTCAATAAATGATTCAGGCTCAGCACTTCTCTCTGGCTCCTACTCAGATTCTGGGGCACTGTGTCAGGACAATACCCCTGTTCCTAAAAACACAGAGATGTCCCAGTAACACACTTAGTTTAAAGAAATCCCTGCTCTTTTCTTCCAGATCATCAATTATTCCACCCGAATGTTCCAGGCCAAGTTTGACCAGGCCAAATACCTGACTCTGGGGGTGGGGGCTGTCAATGTGACCTTCACTTTGGTGGCAGTGAGTACAAAATCTAGTGGTAACCTTTACATTTCAGCTCCATATTGCCTTATATGAAGTTTTATTAAAGAGTAACAATATTATTCATAACTTTATTATGTCAGCTGCTCAATATAAATTCAACAGTCTTATCAGTAAAGGTTAATCTACTAAAAATACAAGTATATATTTCGTAGATTTTACCACAAATTGCACCAAAATCTTGGATTAAAGATAAAAGTGTCAACATTTAATGAATGGTCTAACAGCTTGAGCCACAAGAGGATAATGTTGCACTTTTGCTTCAATAAGAAAGAAGAAATGTGAGCAGAGTCACCACTTGTTTTTTTCCTTACAAGTTCTTCCTCATGGAAAGAGCAGGAAGGAGGAGATTGCTGCTGACTGGTTTCATCTCCATAGCAGTGTGCAACCTACTCATGACCATAGTCGACTCTGTCCTGGTAAGATCGTCTTGGTGCAATTGATATTTTCATTTGTGCTGGAAACGTTCTATTTCTGTATTGGATTTGCACAAGATATCTAATGTCTGACAAACCCGACTCTGACCACTGATCTGATCCACTCTGACAAAATGACAATAAAACAAACCCTGGTACATTTTGGAGAATGCATTTTAACTTAAATTCCTGGTTGTTTGAACAAAACACAGTCCTACTTTTCAAATGTATTATGTTTTTGAAAACAGGCGACATGAGATTTGATTTAAATTATAGAGAATGCAATGTGGGTTATAATACCCGAGCCCCATTTTCACTGACACGTTTCAACATCCATTAACCCAAAACCCCTAAATTCACAATGACTGACCTACATCCACCCTTAAAAAGAGAAATTTGTCTCTCCACTGCGCAGTACCTGGTCCCAGAGCTGCGGAGCCTGCAGGTCCTGCTGGTTTTTTGCCTGATTTCAGCCTACGAGCTGGGCCCCGGCCCCATCTCCTGGTTCATCGCTGCCGAGCTGTTCGACCAGCCTGGCAGACCCATTGCCATGGCCTTCACCAGCATGCTCAACTGGGGAGGGAAGTTTGTTCTGGCACTCCTCTTTCCTCCACTACTGGTGGGTTTATACTGTTGGCCTACATGCTGTATGAGCGAGTTAAACTTCAGGGGAAACTTTAGAGATGGATTTCTTGTTTGCTTTTGCAAGTTCCCTTGCACCTTAGAGACATGGCTGTTAAATACAGTCTATAAATCTGTTCAATCTGTTATATATAACATAAATCTTGTAAATGTTAAATATGTATAAATCTATTGCTAAATCCTTTAAAATCAAGTTGAAATAATAGTAATTAAATTAACAGTTAACCAGGGAAACATCTGTTTGCTATAGTGCTGCAGAGATGGAAGCCAACCTGAAACTAAGACCAAGGAACCAAATCAAACAACCTTTTTTGTTTCTTTTCTTGTGTAAATGTGTTTTAATAACGCTTGTGTTTTCCTTCTTTTTGTAAATGTTACGAGTGTGTTGCTCACATGGTGTGATTATGTTGCCATCTGGGCCACAACTTTCTCGAAAAGGTTTTGATCTTAAGAGACCATTCTTGGTTAAATATAGATAAAATAACCTGATAAAAATAACCCCGTCTGTCTCTCCCACACACAGAAAATCTGCGGCGTGTATGTCTACCTACTCTTCATGACTGTGGCTCTGATTGCCTTCACCTTCACCTGGATTCGCCTCCCAGAGACAAAAGGTCGCACATTTGATGACATTGCAGACGAGTTCAGAGGAGCTGAGGGCATTCCTTTGCACGATAAGACTGGATTCAACACTTTCCCCTGACTGACCTTTCACTCCTTACTGAATCTGGTCATCGTCATACTGTTAAAAGGGTCAGTTCATGCAATTTACCTACATGTTTCACGAAATATTAGTGGTATGTAACCAAATAGTTTTGGTTTATTTGCTTAAGTTTTTTAATTTGTGCTGCTCAAAGCATTGAAAAATACTCCTGAAAAAGCCAGCGGTTCTGTCTTAATAAACAAGGCCAATGTTATTCAGGAAAATCCATAAATCTCACTGGCAACAGTTTTCATTAAGATCTAGCTAAACCAAATAAATCTGGGAATTATTCGAGTAACAACAATATTATTTCTGGAAACACTTTAAAAATGCAAGAGCACCAATAATTTCCTTTCAATAATTTGAGTGAACTGACCCTTTAACCTTCCTAATGTTCATGCCAAAGGACACACTGTTGTTTCACCTCGAGGGCACCAGCCAGTCCGTGTCTTGAAGAAGCTGGCATGGCCTCTGTTAATTTGGTTGTCCAACAACATTGTTCTGATTATGAGAATTGAAAGTGTAAACTGCTATTTACACTGCATGTTTTGAGGCATTTTGTAACCATTGTATTATTTTGTAAAGAGATGGAGCCCGTAGAGCGGCAGTCAGAGGATGCTTACAAATTGTAAAAAAAACAAAACAAAAAAAACAGTTAAAAATGAAGAAAGTCTGCAACACTGAGGGGGCTCTGACTCTTCTTCGCTTAAGTTACAGGGATTAAAATTGGATTTGTTTTCTCCAAATCAAACAGCGTTTCACAGGTTTATTTGACAGTTGAACTTTCATGAAATTCTGACGACGCTCATTTGTTTCACTGGGTTCAGCTTAAAAGTTTGTCACCACCACTTGATGTCTTTGTCATTTGTGTAAATAAACATACTGTTAAGTCGTGTGGGTCTAGATCTTCAGTGACTTAATAAAACTGAATTCTCTTAGATGAAGGTTTTAGACTGTATAAAATAGTCATTTTGTGGGTGTTCTTATCAGGTAACTTCATATCACAAGTTTAATTGTCAAAGTGTATCTAAGCTTGATTACATTAAACTGAATTATACTGTAGCTGTGCATTTCTATATATGTGTGTTGAGTGGCAGGTAATGCCAACAGCTGTTCCTGATCCCCCCTCGGAACAGTCCCACCTTGAATTTGGGTTCCCTCCTGCACAGACACTGCAGCCTCCCAGTTCGTTATTGGTCTGTGAAATCTCACATATATCTGAACTGTGTACACTTGTAAGATGTCTGTGAAAACCAACCACAAGCTGTGTGAATAAATATTTCATCCAATATCATCTACTGTGACTGGAAGAGGAGCCAGGAGGATCAGAGGACAAGTTTGGGATTTAAAACACCAGGAGGTAGAATTAAATTTAAATGTAAAATCACTGTACTGCTCATTCAAATTCAGCTTCTAATAACTCATGACACCCAGTCTGCGTCTGAACTCAGTCAGCTTCTTAAGAAAGTTTTGTCATGTATTCATTTGAGTGCGTTTTTAAATTTCACAGGGAGGAAAATTGGGGGGAGGGGTTCTCATATCATTTGTATAATAACAGAACAAGATTTAAATCTGCCTGAATTCCCAGATGTCTGTCTCTCTGCAAAAGTATTAAAACAGTGCCATCTACTGGACAGCAATCTTTGGAGGGACAATTCAAATGGGATCAAAAAATTATTTGTCTCTCGCCTTTGACTACCGTACTGAGGCAACCTATTTTTCACACCAGCAGGGGGAAACAAACCTTAACAAATGAAATGATAACAACCTGCACTTACACTGACTACAATAGGAAGATAAACTACTCCCTCCCTGCTGAAGAAGTCAAAGCTATGACACCTCCCCCGTTCATTATACTCTAACAGTGATGCGCTCTCGTTCACTGAGCTGAAAGGAAAGCTGATAGAGTCTCAAATCAAAACTTCAACATGATATCTATGGTCTTTATATTTTGTTTTCTTCACATAATAAAAACGACGGTGAGAAACAACAATATTCCAAAAAGAGTAAGACACTGAACAAGACGGCTAATAATTAATGAGTGTTTGTCTGCTTTTTCCACAGGTGCCTCTCACAGCAGCAGCAAAAACACTCCAAACACCTCCTTTCATCATTAAGAGAACGGGTGAATCTGTTGCCAGTGGGATCAACTGTTCACACAGCATATCAAGCTATGATGTTATTCTCTGGTACAAACAAGACGAAGAAAAAGCTCTAAAGCTCCTGGGATATCTGAATCTGAACTACCCATACCCCGAGGACGACGTGAAAGGAAAAATCAGCTTTGACGGAGATGGCCGTAAATATTCAAGCCTCAGCATTTCTGATCTTTCATTAAATGACAGTGGTGTGTATTTCTGTGCTGCCAGTCAGCACAGTGCTGCAGATTCCCCTCAAGTCAATACAAAAACTCTCCTTCATCTGTCTGCAGATAGATAACATGTTCAGGCTGCTGAACACCTGCAGCCAGCCTCCATCTAAACAGAGCCTTTGAAGATTTTATTAGCTGTTTTGACACAATTATGACCCCCTCCGAGGTCGCAGTGTGTGTGTGTGTGTGTGTGTGTGTGTGTGTGTGTGTGTGTGTGTGTGTGTGTATGTATGTATATATATATATAGTCGTCATAATCCTTGGACGAGCAGAAGTTCATAATGTTTGTGATATTTTCTCATCAGCTACAGGACTGGTGGAGCTGATAAAAACCAGACATCCCAACTATTCTTCCTACAGTCTGTTTCAGGTCTACCTTTTGGTAAAAAATTTACTCACGTTCTAGTACTGCCTTGCCATTACAGAAATAACTTCCATATTCCATTTTACAGATCATCACAAAATACATTGCATCATAAAATCTTCCTCATCCTGGTCAGTGTTACTGATCTGAATTACAAGTAACATTCATGACACTGATGAACTGTAGGGGGACCTACACTACCACTTATTGTCCCATCTTCACAATGTTAATGCAGTGACACTCCCATCTGCAACTCTTAATGTCTCTGTAACTATATGAGACCCTCAGTTTCATAGAACATAGATATCATCATCAAACAAGACCTCCTCATATTGACAGTGTTTTTGCTGTGGATTACAGGTAATTGACAATAAAATCAACTGTATTGTTTCATGTTGTTGCTCTCATTATAATTGATTATTAGTTTGTTGGAAGTGCTCTCAAAAAAGAACGGAATACAAAATGCAGAGTAGAAGTTTATAAATTGGTGACTTTTACTATTATACACACAGGTCTAATTGCTGGTGATGATGTCTCCCAGGAGGCCATACTGTGGAAAGTCGAGGGTGAAGATGCAACAATAAGCTGCAGCCACACAAAGGGTGCTGGCTACTACCAGATGTACTGGTACAGACAGCTGCCAGGAGAAACAATGAAACTAATAGTGTTCACATCAACCACCAGCAAAGATCATGATTTTGGAGATTTCAACAAAACCAAATTCTCAGCCACCAAGCCTGACGCTCACAGTGGGACATTCACAGTGAAGAATCTGGAGCCAAAAGATAAAGGCTTGTATTTCTGTGCCGTCAGTGAGCACAGTGACACAGACACACTTGACAGCTGAACAAAAACCCCAGTGCACTGTTGGCACACCTCTATCCCTCCATCTCATGTACTGTAGGGGGACCTCAAGCACCACAAACACTCCCAGTTACACTTTGATTCAACATGCGAATTTTGATACAGCAGCTAACAGGATCAGAGGACGTCACACACTGCAGAGACACACCTACTCTTTATATCTACTTCATAACTACGCTCACAGATTTATATGAGACTNCTGACTTCCAGAACATGGACATTACCAAACATGGTCTCCTCAGCTTTTTAATGTTTCTGCTCTGGATGAAAGGTGACTTACATTAAGAACTTAAACAATTATTTTAGTTATGGCAGCAGAGGGTGGCAATCTATTTAAAATTTTCACTATTAACCTAACTGTTATATACACACAGGTCTAATGGCTGGTGATGATGTCTCCCAGGAGGCCATACTGTGGAAAGACCAGGGTGAAAATGCAACAATAAGCTGCAGCCACACAAAGGATGCTGGCTACAGCAAGATGTACTGGTACAGACAGCTGCTGGGAGAAACAATGAAACTAATGGTGTACACTAGACCTAACACCAAACATGACTTTGAACCAGACTTCAGAAATGAGAAATTCTCAGCCACCAAGCCCAACGCTGAGAGTGGGACATTCACAGTGAAGAATCTGGAGCCAAAAGATAAAGGCTTGTATTTCTGTGCCGTCAGTGAGCACAGTGACACAGACACACTCGACAGCTGAACAAAAACCCCAGT
>LKNJ01004328.1:0-21360 GCA_002120245.1 Maccullochella peelii | reverse complement strand
GGGGGGGGGGGTATGATGTTGGAGTGGTGTTTACACGAGCGAGCGAAGCCGCAGACAAATGTATCCATTAATACCAAAACCCTTTTCCACCATTTCTCCATGTGCCTCTTTTCATTCATCCTTCCATCCAGTCGCCTCTAACTGCAAGAACAAACACATACCTGAAAATCTCTCTCTCTCTCTCTCTGTGTGTGTGTGTTGAAGGTTGAGGTGACCACCTTGAGAGTGTGTAATTGTTTAATAGCCTGAGAGCTCGCATGTCTACCCCCAGAGGCCTTTGCTTGCTGAAGATCGATCAAATACTCTGCCGGTGACAACTTCGAAGTCACACACACACAAAGGGGCTAACAGTGAGTGCTGCTGGAGAGATGGATAGAGACAGTTAAAGGAAAAGAGAAAGAGAGTGAGAGGAAAGAGAAGTACCTCCCTTAGCGGCTGCCATGTGGCTTTAGCCATCTGTTGGCAGAGTCTAAATTAATTAGCTCCACTCATTACTAGCTTGCAAGAGGCCTGCAGTCTAAACCAGACACCAGCTCTCCAACTTCCCTGTCTTACAATCTCTTATTATTCTAAAATAAAAGACTGGTGTGAAATCTAAATGGGAAAATGTAAAGAAATAATTTGTGGGCCAGATCTAAAAATAAATTCTAAACATGTGGAGGGGTCATAAAATTATCTCATGGATCTGGCAACCGGGCCGGTGGTTTGAGACCCTTAAAGCCCACAGTGTTTATTGTAATAATATATTGTGATACTAAATTTAAATCTCCCATAAGCAAACCCACACCCAGAAACTCTCAGTGTTTACACTAAACGGAAGACATGCTCATGTTATCCCTCTAGACACACCTTCCCTCACCCTCCCTGTCCCTCTGTCTCTCTCTCTTTCCTTTTCTCTTTTTGCCCTCTTATCCCACTTTTCCTCTCTTCCTTGGGGAGTGCTCTGTGCCACCGCAGAGACGACAGATGGGGCTCAACATCATCCAGAGAAGGAGAGAGAGAATAGAGGGAGGTTGCATTCATTATTTACATCACTTGGTATTGGAATATTAATGCTAAAAGCAATCGGGCAACCCTTCATTAAATTAACTGGAGATGTGGAGGGAAAGAGACGAGAGGGCGAGATGGAAGTATGGGGAGCGAGGGAGGCAGAGACAGTGGGAGAGAGGAGAGGAGCACACTCTGTTAAATGGGCCCTAAAATTAGTGAAGCACAAACACCTCCATTAAGAAAGCCTGCATCTCTCCTTTCCCTCCCTTCCTCCACTCTAACTCTTCTCTCCTCTTTTCTGCTCTCTCCCTTCTTTTAAACACCTCTTTCCCTCTCATACGCACAAAAATCACTGCTTTACCCACAAGTGCCTGCTCTGAACCTCTTTGAGAAATACGCATTTCTGTGCTGTCCCTCTTAAGTGCCTGTTCAAAATTTAAACATGCTTATGGTGGCAGAATGTGTCTTTAGTCCTCATGTGCATCTCTCTGGAGAGTACTCCTCTGTCTTTCACTCTCTCTATCACTCCCTGTTCAGCAACTGCTCTTTTTCTTTACACTGTATCTCTCTCTCTCTAATCACTTCATCTTATGCTTCTTCTTCCTATCTCTCTATTTCTCTCTCAATCTATCTCTCTTTCTCATCTTCTACCTGTCAGCAAACCCTAACATTATTGTCACACATACAAATGGTGTACACGCTGGATATGCAAGCACGCGTGAACAAACACACAAAACGAATATGTACACAGACACACAACCACACATATGCATGCATAAATGTACAAACTCATGCACACAGATGGTATAAGGACATATCCACACACACACACACACACACAGAGACACTGACAGTAGCAGAATGGTTCTCTCCTGCACAGCAACACATTGCGTATATGCAGAGCCACTCTCCCTATTAGTGGAACGCTGCTACGCGCTGTTGACTTCTGGAGAGGAAAACATACAGTCATGTCCACTGGTTACCAACTGATGCCACAATTACCCACCCCTCCACCTTCCACCCAGCTCTTCACAGAGTGTGTGCACTGTGTGCGTAATAGAGAGGTGACTTCCGTATATGAAGCTATAATAATTATAATGACACCCAAGGAATTCATGTAATTGAAAAATTAGGTCACTTCCTATTGGTGGAGGAAGATCAAAAATGGAAACTGAGGCTTCCAGATGTAAATGAGGTCCCAGTGACTTTTGTGAGGTCTTAAATAGACAGATCTAAAAGCTCAGGACTTTTTCCTTTCTCTGTAAATATTCTCCTGGTTACTGGTAGATACTTTCATCTATCTAGTAGTTATACCAGATATTCTAATTTATCTGCTCGTTTTAACAGATTCTCTCATTTATCTACTAGATATACTACCATGACATACCAATGGTTCACCACCATTATATCCAGGCTGTTTTTGTTTTTTTTACAGATTTTATACAGTAGAAAAGTTCATCTACATCACTCCATCCATCCACCCATTCATCCATCCAAGCATCAATTCTTGGTACCCACTTATTGCTGTTCAGGATGAAGACAGATGAAAGCAGTACAGTGGGCAAAGGGCAAGGCATTGGGTGAAAGAAGGAGTAAAGCATCAACCTTTTCCTAACCTACAGAAAACTGAGCATTCATGATATGTTAAACAAAGTGACAATATCAGTAAGACTTGTGATGAACAGACTAAAAGACTGCACAAAAAAATGCATGCAGGAAAATATCAAAACTCTAGTGCTTCCAAAAGCTGAAACTGCTGGAACATGATCCTCTAACAGTCTGCTTCAAATAGTTTAGAAACACAATCTGTCTGGACAAACCTGTCTGTGAAAATGAAAGACACCCCAACATGAAAGAGGTTACTACAATCAAAAACAATTGAAAAGCTGCACATGGAAAGCAAAGAAAAACAAAGGTGCATTAAACTCTGCATAGATGAGTTTAGCCGCTCAGAAACAGGTTTAGCAAAGCAATTTTTTAAACCAGTCGCTATAAGAAATAGCTCCATCACTAGAACCTACTGGAGTCGAAGTAGTGAAGGAAGACAATGAAGAAGTTGTTAGGGTTAACGTGTGTGCAAAGAGTTGTTTGCTTACACATCCAGCAGACACAGCGCAACATGAACATCCCACTGGAGTTTCTGACCACCTAAGGCGAGTGTCATATTCACCCAACCTTTCAGTTTTGGTTTCGTCCACCAACTCTTGAGGAAAAATCTCAAAAAAGTCTTTAGTTTTTTTTTATATGCTCAACCTTCTATATCAGCCACTTGTGTACTTTGGCTCTCTGCTGTTTTAACAAGCGACATACCCTCAGGTAACATACAGAGCAAATACACAGTTTGTCTGAGCTCAAAAGAATCAAACATGGACCCTCCATAGACTTTAAAGCTGGCTAATACACTTCCTCTGGTGATCCTCTTTAGCTTGTGTGCACTGCTTTTGTGCCACTATTGACTGTACACTCAAGAGCGACTGGTTACTGGTTGGTTAATTGGTTAGGAGCATTGCTCTGTGATAGCTCACTCACTGGCTTATAGGCAGTGCAACGGGCTCTGTAAGTATTTCCCCTATTGTAAATTCAGGATTTAAATCTGAGGAAATGCTGATACAGTCGCACAGCTGTTTAATAAGTCATCTTTCGATGGTGTGAACTGAAAATAAGCTTAATTAAATGTCTTTGTATTAAGTATGAAGACGCAGCTTCAGCTTGAGGCAGTGGGGACTAAAAGTTCTATGATAGTTTATGCTGTTTCCATAGCAACAGATGCTAACGTGGTGCTGGAATTTCAGACTTCAGAGCAGCAGTGGTATAGTGTTTTCGTTTACAGATCAGATTGAATTATGTTCGAGAAATTGCAAATGTTACAGATGGTAAATGCATATAACTTACAATATCACCAGTCTAAACAAAATAGGGAATGTAAGTGGTTATATAGCAAGACAGACAAATCACACTAAAACAAAGGTGTCATAACATAATGTAACGTGATAGCATTTTTCACTATCTGGTACAATTCGAGGCATGCTGTTTCCTGGACAACAGTCTATTTACATGCATGATTAAGCTCAATAATAACATCCTCTCATACCTTTATACGCAATGAGATTTCATCTTACGCTCTTCCTGCAATAATGATCCTGAGTAAATATATTGTGGGCCCCCTACAATGCTGTTGTGTCCCAAGGGACTTGCAGGATCCTAATCTCATCTCAGCCCTCTAGGATGATGCAAAAAACGAGTCAGAAATCAAAAACTGAGTAAATCACTTAAACAGAAGACAGATGTACTAAAAGAGACAGAAAGGCCTTGGAGTCAGTGATACACCAGGTGACCAAACATAAGTGAGATCACTGAATCCACCATATTGGACAAATATATGTATGTTATTCCTGTTCCATAATATCACATGCCAATCTACAGTATAGTATATCTATATAAACTGTCACAACATTAAGTTAGCTACCTGGCAATATAAACCTACAATAAACCCTCTGAAGGTCATTTATCCTCATCTGTCCTCACTCAAACAACCTCACCTGGATGAAATATTAGCTCATTACTGTATGATGCTCTGCTATAGCTCTGTGTTTATCTGAAGATGTCAGAAAGAAAGGGGATGAGAGTCGGAGAAAGAATTGGAGGTAGGGGAGCGATGGAATAAATACCCATCTGTTTTCCCCTCACCAGACATAAACAAGGCGTTCACTTGTCAGCCTGCAAGAGAAGGGCACACTGTTTATGCAGAGGAAAAGAGAGAGAGACACACACACAAATGGTATATCTGGAGATGGGTGCTGTTGGCGAGTGGGGGTGCTTAAAGAGGGACACAAGTAATGTATATTCTTGACACAGTCAGAAGCACTTCATATGTAGTCGTTCCTTTGCATGGCCTTGGGCCTAAATTATAGTACGTACAGTACAGCAACTTGCAAGCGTTGTGAATGTCACTTCTTCTACATTACAAGAAAACACATCATAAAAAGTGGAAAAGTCAAGGCCACTGTCCACATATTTTTCTTGTGGGCGTGTAAGAAACATTAAAACTGAGTAGTGACATGTGTATGATTTTTTGAGAACAACTGGCCAGACTTGGAAACCTAACTTAGTTTAAAAACGGCTGTGTTCCTCTTTGGAGATGGTGGTGGAGCATTGTGTTTCCCCGGACAAAAGAAAAATAAGTTTGGAGGGAGAAAGAGCGCCAAGACAGATCAGTTTAGTGCCTACGGTTTGTGTTTTCCTCTTGTTCTTTCTATTCTACAGCTTCTAATGTTGTATTTGAGTGTGCAAGTGATTGTAGCTATTACAATACATTTTATTTTATAGAGAGGCTGCATCTGACATACATTGTATTTGCAACTTGGCAGCAGAGATGTAGTCAACAAGGATGAATGAGCTGTAGTGCGAGCACTCAACTGTCAATCTGTGCTCATACACAAGAGCTTTGTCCACAAGAGTGGGTGGGGGGAGTGTGTATGAGTTTATGTGTGAGGCCGACTCCAGAGAGAACGTATCAAGGCTAGAATGACTTTCAACTGAAATGTATATGAGATTCAAATTACATTCTCTTTTTCCTCTACACTCTCCGATCCCGCACTTCTCTCCCCCTCCTTTGTCTTCTGGGAGCCTTAGTCAGCTAAGCTCAGATGTAAAAAGATTTTCTTCTCTCTCCGTCTCTCTCACACACACACAAAAACACACACACAGTCTTAGTCAAAGGGCAGTTGGATGTAGGTATGAATACTGGTGAAATCTCATGTAAAGGAATAGATTGACATTTTGGGAAATATGCTTGTTGACTTTCTTGACAAGAGTTAGATGAGAAGATTGATACCACTCTCATATCCGTCTGTTAAATATGAAGATACCGCCACCAGCTGGTTAGCTTAGCTTAGCATAAAGACTGAAAACAGGGGGAAACAGCTAGCCTGGCTCTGTTAAACAGTAACAAAATCTAAAGCTCACTGATTAACAAGTTACATTTAGTTTATTTAATCTGTACAAAAACCGAAGTGTAAAAATTACAAGTTGTGGTTTTATAGGGGGTTATGTGCCCGACTATTTCTTGCCTAAGAGTCCTGGAGTCTTGCTGTCACCAGGCAATGAGAGGAGATGGCAGGAAGTCACTGTGAAGTTACTGGAAGTTGATCCTACTAACAACTATTGTCTGTTTAGCCTGATAAAGCTCTTTCCTCTGTGCAACAGACCTTGTTATCCAAAAACTATTAATAGCACATCAATGAATCGCACCATTGCACCGGACGACATGTTCCTTTATTACCATGAACCCGTCCTGCTGTAGTAAGCACTCACTACCGCACCAAATCTGCCAAACAAATGTGTTAGTGATCTTGTTTCCTAAAAACTACGTTATAGGAAATTATTGAGCCTGTTTTTAAACGTTAAAAGGATACATTTGTGACCAAATTTTAAAGACATGTGTCTTTAGTAGGAACCGATGGGCTTGGGGCTGAGAGCCATAGAAAGGTTGGGAAAGAGAGACACACATCACAGCAAACACATTGTAAGACATGTAATTTAGCTGTAACTTATCCGTGTGTCAAGGAGTGCTATTCATGCAACATGTCACAATTGTAAAGCACAGGAAGTGAGTAAGGAGTGAGCCATTAGCTCAGTGAGGGTTGACTAAGAAGGAGAGGAGAAATTAGGTAAAAAAAAAAAAAGGAAAAACATGGAGGATTCCTCACAAGACATGTTTGAAACTCACATTGCTGTTTTCAAACAATGTCTCCAGTGAGACAGAGTGAGAGGAACAGAAAACTTGCATTGCCCTGGGCATTGTAAAACAATGGCTATGCACATGAACAAGACAGACAAAAAAATAAATAAATAAAAACAGACTGCACTTTCAAAATACCAAGAGCTAAGGTACAGAAAGTGAGAGCAGAACAGAGAAAATAAGTAGGTGAGGGAAGAATAGGAAGAGGGCAGGCACGCTGAAAATAGCAGAAAGGGAAGGAAAATAATGATGCAAAACAAGAGGCGGTCAGGTGGGCCTGATAAGCGCTTGAGAGGAATAAATGTCAAGTCAAGCAGTAAGAGAACCCTAGGAGGCGGAGGTAAAAGAGAAAGTGAGAAAGAGAGAGTGCATTTATGATGCAAACAAACCAAATAAGGGGACACAAAGAACAAATCGGAAACTGTCTACAATGGATCAGAGCTATTAGCATGATTTTGTCGCAGTGGCTAAATTAAAATATGATGAAAACTTTTAAAACAGTATTGGCAAAATAACCATTACATGTGTTATACTCCACTGATATCTATGAACTATTGACATGTGTGGGGGGAATGTCCATGTGTGTGTGTGTGTGTGTGTGTGTGTGTGTGTGTGTGTGCTGACACGCTGGCATATGTGGGAGTCCTCAGGGCATCCCATACATCCCCGAGAGCCCATTGATTAGCTATTAATAAAGCATAGAGATGCCATTGGTCACAGGGGAGGTCAGTGAGGGCTCACACACGTCCACAGAGACGAGACACACACAGGCAGCTACACAGTTTAAATGAACTGACATGGTGGAGGTTAGATGAGGTTGGAGGGAAAGAGCAGGATGGGGAAAAAGTAGATGAAACATGGAGAGTGTAAAAAGGGAAAAAGAAAAATTGAGTAGGACTAAAGAAAAAAGGGAGCGCAGGTAAATTGTGCCAATTTATTTCACCTGTCTTCTGCCCACTCCCCTACCGAGTTATTCTATACCTCTATCTCCCTGTCCTTCTTTCACTTTGAGGCTCTCTATCTTTCTCTCGCTGCCTCTGCCTGCGTCCATTGTGGGCTGCGTGTCAATGGTCTCCGTTTGGCTGTCTCCATTCTGTCGTTGATTAGCTGTGATCTATGAGCCCGATGAAAGAAATGAATAAGGAAACGTGAGTGAAAGCAGCAAAGATGGAAAGAAAGAGGTACGAGGAGGAACTCCTCCAGCTGATGGATATGACTGTGGTCAAGTCAGGACACATCCCAGCGCACGAGAGAGAGAGAGAGAGAGAGAGAGAGAGAGAGAGAGAGAGAGAGAGAGAGAGAGAGAGAGAGAGAGATTGATGCATCAGACAGGGCACATTTACATCTCTCATTCTGCTTTATTTGCTGCAGTTTTCATCCATTTTGTTCCTAGTTCTTCAACCCACTGCCTTCCTCCTCCTCCCTCTACTCCTCCCCTTCTGTCCCTCCTCGGCTAACCTCCCCCCACCCTCTGTCCTTCCCTAGCATGTACATCTTCAGGTCACGGGTCATTAAGTCAGCTCCAGAGGGGATGTGTCTGAACAGGATATCTCTCATAGTGCCCTGCCCCCACCACGCTACTAAAACACAAATACGCACAAATACATGCACATCTGTAACCGAACGTGCAAACACAAACGCTCGATTCGATTTCTTTCTTTTGGTTTCTTCTTACGCACACACACACACACACACACACACACACACACACACACACACACACAGTGAAAGGAAAGACAAGTTTCTGGTCTGTTGGTCAACTTACAAATGATGAGAATTCTCAAATTCATTATTTGCAGTGCTCCGTGCTAATACTTTAGCATACACTATGTCAGTCTCTCAAGTTTAGGACCAGGTACCGGTGTGGGGCCACTTATTATGTTGTGCAAGATTCCAGGGACTGATATTTGTCTAAAAATTGTTATTTCCATTATTATGATAATATAAATACCTACATATTTACATTATATTTCTGGAATGCATCACATATATACATACTATATAAGTCAAGGAGCTTCCTCTCATGCTCCTTAAAATAGGATACAAAACTATGCCACACTAATGACAACTCTCTAATTACGGGGATCTTGAGATTTCTGGTAGCTAAAAATGGGGTCATGGGCCAGAAAAGGCTGAAAAAATAGGCAACTAGAATGAATAGTATCAAGATAATTTTATAATATTGCTTAAATAAATGATTAAATATAATACCGTTAAAAGGTGCCTTATGGAGCTTTTGACCACTAACAGCACTATGTAGCCATGTCTTTACGAGTGTGTCCCCGTTTTGTTTGTATTGTGCAAACGCAAGCAGCACAATTCACATTCTGTCATTGGATTCATGCCATTCTGCTGATTAACAGTTGGTGGTAATGCGAGAAGAAAAGTAATGAAGACTGCAAGCTAGTAAACATGGATATAAACAATGTAGGATTTTTTTGCTTTCCAAAAGGGGAAAGAGATGCACTGAACACATTTGTGAGGCCTCAAGATACACACAACACTGTAACACAGAAGTAACACTGAATGTAAATATAAGTTGATGTTTTTATCTTACAAAAAAAAAGCTCCACAGGGAACATTTAAGTCAATAAAGCTGGTGTAGCCAGGTTTATTTTCAGAACTATTTCATACAAGCAAGAAATGTTTATCCAAAGGACTGTGATCCGTTATCTGTAAAAAGTTTACCATCACGTTTTTAATAATTCCCACCAAAGAATAATTACTTGCCATTTAAAATGTATACATAATCTAATTGAGTTCAGTTTTTGTCTGGGTTTACTTAAACTGACCAACAGAACAACTTATCTTTAGGAAAGTTCACGCTAAACAACTTCACATTTTAGCTCAGGCAGATGTGACAAACACTGTCAGACTCTAGCAAATGCTTGCTTGCAAATTCATACACAACACATCCATGTACACACACATACAAATGTACACACACACACACAGCCTTCTCCACCATGGTTGTTGTGCACTGTCAAACAACATTAGATTATAAGGCGATGTCAGTGGGATAATTAGAATAACACATCCACTGTATTCTTCATTATGTGTGTCATCTTCACTTAGTGACTGTGCTTCCTCACTGACACCACGCTCCTCCCCCAATGCCCCCCACCCCTGACACACACACACACACACAATCTTACCCCACCCTACAAGTGACGTGCTTTTTAAGGCAAGTCATGATCCCCATTAGTGATGGCCTCAAGTAAAGATCTGATTATCTGAACCCCTATCATGTAGTTTTTCCCTAATTACATCCTTGGGCTGGAGGGGGAAGAGGAGGAGGAGGAATGCAGCAGTAATGCACAAAGTTGAGGCACAGCATCACTGTTTGAGGAAGAGGGTGTTGGCGAGGAGATCATGGTGGATGATGAGTAATGCTCTGACGTCAGTTCTGCATTTGGCAAAATATCTGACAAGCGATTCCGTCTGCTGGCACATACTTACACTACTATTGTAAGTATATATGCAGGAGGATATATATGAGACGATGCATGCATCCATTCAGTCAGAAATATGCAGACGTGCTGCCGCGCTGCAAACACAGCGAGCAATGATCTCATGCACAAACGACAAGGACTATACAGTATAAAATTAAAAAGCATGTTGGCCGGCAGGTCAGAAACAAACAAACGCACGGACAAATTCACACACATATACTCGCGCACACCTTGGCTGCATGCGGTTAATGAATAACTAACTAGCAGAGAGGAAAGGGAGCCATCTTCTCTGAGTAAGGCCAAATGAATTCGCCGAAGCGCTATGCAAATGTTCCCAGGGCTAACGAGACTGCCTGCATGATTGGAGTGCCATTGAAATTCTCCTCGTGCACAGCCCTCTCTCACTTCCTACCTCCCTCCCTCCTTCAATCTCCCTCTATCTCTCCTGCCATTTCAATCTCTACACAGAACATCCATGTTCCTGTGCATGTACAGCGTCTCTCTCTCTCTCTCTCTCTCTCTCTCTGTGTGGATCTTAAAAGCTACAAATCATTATTTCCTCTCAACACTTAAATCATGTCAACAACTCAGATACACATTGCGGCCCTATCAGTGCCTGGACAGCAGTGAATGCCCCTGTGTCTTACTCTCTCTCTCTCTCTCTCTCTCTCTCTCTCTCTCTCTGTGTCTGTCTCACTAACACACACACACACACACACACACACACACACACACACACACAAACACAGAGTCCGCTCAAACAGAGCGCGCTCAGAGTCGCTCTGCACCTGTTCTCTCTGTAAAACATCCAAACACGAGTGCTGAATAAATAACCCAACCTAACACGATTCACTGCCAGGTTCACACTCACACGCACACACACACCACAGCCCATAAACACACATCAATAAGTAAACACTACCTATTTCCCCTCCACAGCTACCCAGTGCCCCCCCCCCCCCCCTCCCACTCGGTACAAACTGCTACCATCCTAAAGACAAACACACATAGATGCGCACAATGTGTGTAATGGTTAATGGTCAGAACAGGGATGAATAAAAAAAAAGTCTAAAGGAGAAAAAGAGATGGGGGAGAGAAGGTAGGTGGGGGGGCATTAAGCACTTGTCAGATGCATCTTTAATGGCAGGACACAGCGGCTTTAGAGCCCCTGGCCTCCTCTTCCTCCCTAGGGTGCTGGGGACAGCAAGAAAAGCGAGCACACACACCTCTCTCTTTGTCCATCTGCCCTTCCTCTCATACATCCTCAGCCTCCATTCTATGCCCACTTTGCCATCTGCATAATTTAGCATGTCATGCTTTTGTGCCACTTTGTCTTTTTCTGCCTATTCTGCCATTTTTGTGCCTATCTGCTGTCAATGTTCAGGTTTGATGGAGTGGAAGGAAAAGACGATGCTTTGTCACTTCAACATCTCCTAATAAGTGCCTCCAGAAAAGGAAGGGTGAGAGAGAGAGAGATGAAGTTAAGAGAAGAGTGGATAGACAGAGGGGTAGAGAGAGTATAGGGCCTCTGCAGAGTGGCCACAAAATGGAGACTGGGACAGAAGCTGCAGCAGCTGTGGTGACGCTACACTTCACAGAGAGAGAGAGGCAGTGTGTGTGAAAGAGAAGGGGGATTAAACAACCTCAATCAATGAATGCAAAAACACAGACGTCACACTTTTCCACACCCTCTTCACCCTCATTACTCTCCCTCTCTCTGTCTCTCTGCTATTATATCAACCAAATCAATGACTCAGTGAATCCACAGGCACTTTTAAACAATCATCACTAATATTATTGTAATATTCTAAATACATTTAAAAAATGTAGCAGATTGTGTATTAACAGCTAAATCAGGTTGCTAAAGGCATATATTCCTTAGCCTGATATATTACTGTAATATAACTCACACTGTCAATGTTTTCTTCAACATTTAATGAAGTATGCTACCCAGGTGTCACCAGTTTAATATATTCAATCACAGTGTGTAATGTGATTCACATAAGCATGATGTTTGTGAAGCTATATCTAATGTCACAGTGTGTGAAATTTCACAGTATTGGTTCAATTACTTTTATTAATTTCAACATAAGACAAAATACAACATAAAAAAACAGTACTCTCTGTATATTTTTATCATAGTGTTAGTCATAAGTCACTCCCAAGAGACTGAACCAACCACATAGAGCACAAATTCATGAACAGACCTGTGGATATTTCCAGACAAATTTCTACATTTCTATTTCAGCTGGTACTGAAGTAAACTGAAAATTATACTTATGTGTATTATAACCCAATCAATACTCGATTTTTGAGGCTAATAACATTACTGATATTTGAGAGTTTAAAAAAATCTAACAATGATTTATAGGCTGATAGTCATGATAATACACACAGTAAATATATAACATTTTTGTCGAGCAGTCCTTAAATTTGTTTTCAAACTTTGTAATGGTGACACTCTGGTCATATCTTTGGCAAGTCTGTAATGTACTGTCTTATTACTTATCAGCTGATATCGATTAATCTGCAATAAGATGATATTTGCCGATACATTGGCCCAGCCAATTTATTGGTCTTGCTCTAATGTGTACCGCACATGCACACAGTGTCACCCACAAACCACACAGCATCATCATCCTATTCAGGACCATGCACCATTGAATTTACAACTTATAAAACTGGAGAGAGAGAGAGAGAGAGAGAGAGAGAGAGAGAGAGAGAGAGAGAAGAAAGAAAGAAAGAAAGAAAGGTGTTACAGAGGTTTATCTCCACATTAGGAGATAAAAGATTCATTCTCCTGACAGTGACGACATGTATATCTATGCTACCTGTCACTGAAGTGCACATAAATATGCAGGTATGTCCTCTCTGTGTGTGTGCGCGTGCGTGCTTGAGTGTGGCGGAGCTGAGCCGTGGTGATGCACTAATAAAAATCAGGCAGCGATGCATCCTCACACCTTCCTCATTCCGCCCGCCGGTTCGCACCCGTTACCATGGTGACCAGATAAAACTCACACTGTTTTAAGCTCCAACTGGAGGAGGAGATACTAACAAAGTGACACACACACACATATGAAGTTCCTTCATACACATTCGTCAACAGAGCATCCTCTTTCAGTTCCTTAACTGACAAGCAAACAAATGCTAATTTTCTAACCAACGGCAACACCAGTAAACCATCAATTAGAGGGAGAGACATGGCTTGATAGAGAGATAGCAGGAGAAGGGGAGGTATGACAGGGGAGTAAAAACCAGGATAACCAGTCAACACACAAAGCCCTCCTCTGTTTGACTGTCTGCCCGTCTATCTATCTGTCTGTCTACTCCCCCCCCCACCACCACCGCCACACTGTTCCATGAACGGGCCTCAACGCAAACAGATTTGGCTGTCAAATAGTGACACGACACCCAGGCAGGGTCGTCTCGCAGTGAGGCCAGCTGTCAGCAAACACCCTCCTGCCTCTTCATCAAAGCCCATTCAAACTCAGCTTTATTGACCAACACGGTCGTCTGTGTGACATGTGTCATCCTGTCAAGCCAATACCTTGGCATACACTGTCCCTAATAAATGGCAAAGCACTAGAGCATCTCAAGTGCTATCGAAAGAGAGAAAGCTGTACATGCCACCAGGAGCTGATAGATGGAGTAGATGGATGGATGGATGAGGTGTGTAGTGGGGTGTAGTGGGGTGTAGTGGGGTGGGAGAGGCGCACACGTGCACTCTGTGTGTGAGAATGTGTGTGTGTTTGTGTGTGGCCATGATGCTGACACAGGCCACCAGTCTGTACCAGGGAGGGAGAGAGATGAGAGGAGGCTTCGAGCCAAAGATGGACGAAAAGAAGAAGAGAAGCACTGTGTTACTAATAAGACCTATTCATCAGCCCTGAAGAGAGAAAGAGAGAGAGAGAAAGATGGAAACAAAAAAGCTCTCAAATCTCTTCAGATGCAAATTCAGATGGTGTACTGTGGGACGATTATTGTCATTTTCAAATAACCTGACGATTATTTTCTGGATTCATCGATTCATCGTTTTGCCTATAAAATGTCAGAAATGCCAGAGCCTAAGGTGACCTCTTCACATGTCTTGTTCAACAGTCCATAACCCAAAAATATTCAGTTTACAATGATATAAAACAGAGAAGAGCTGCAAACCCTCACACTGGAGAAGCTGAAACAATCAAGTATTTTTGATTGAACAATAATTAAAATTATTAATTGATTATCAAAATTTTAGCCAATTATTTTTCTGTTGAAAACTGATTAATCGAGTAATCATTTCAGCTCTAAAATGAAGAATGTACTGTATTTTATATATACAGTACTAAATACATAAATATCCATAATTTTACCTAATTCTTGAACATCTGGACATGGTGAAGACTCCTTGGTGTAAACTTATTTTTACACAAAATTATTGATTTGAATATTCTGTAAATATACTGTATTGTATTATAGTCATATGCTCATAGGGAAAATTATATTACAGCTTTTTTATCAAAGCATATGGATGACTTATCCTGATTAGCTTAGCCACAGAAAGCTGCTCATGTGAATATACAGTATGTGTGTGTGTGTGTGTGTGTGTTTGCACGTGTGTGTGTGTGTGTGTGTGTGTGTGTGTGTGTGTGTACATGTTCACACACATGCTCTTGCTTGTTCATATGTGCATGTTTTACTGTCAAACAGACTGGCCCAGTCTCACCACTCTCACACTGAGGGATCTGTGACAAGAGAGAGGGGAATCCAACAGCAAGCTTTATCGATCCAGACTGGAAACCCCCCTCAGGCCACACACACACACACACACAGTTGTGCTGGATCAATGTGTGCTCCCGTGTGAAGGGCAGAGTCATACGAACACACACACACACACACACAAACACACACACACACACACACACACACACACACACTATTGAGAGAGATGAAAGAGGTGCTCGGTATCAGAGAGTGAGATAAGGGGCAGAGGGAGCAATACGTATCATCTGACCTAAACAGTCTCATCTGACACCCTGCAATTTGCCAATGCTCCACGGAGCAAATGTTAACACTGCACCGTGCAAGCCTGCACACACACATGCACAGCACACGTAGACACGACATACAGCAGCATGCAGGAGGCTCAGTTTCAAACTGATTCTATTATTCTTCAGTTAAACACTGAATGATGTGAATAGAGGATCAGATGAAGCAGAGAGAACAGCTCCCGACACAGCAGTGCCCTAGAGGTGTGGCTGCTCTCTTTTGGGTGACTGTGATGAGCAGCTAAACAGATCTATCACTCATCAAATTAGACCCCCCCCCCCCCAAGCCTACACACACCCCTCTGTCCTTCTCACACACACACACACACACACACACACACAAACACACAGCACATGTCTACTAATGCCTGTAACGCAGCTATTAACCACAGCAGTGTCCGTTTGTGAGTGAGGAACCAGGGATGTGCCAGGCAAAGGCCATTTCATCAGACTTCTTTTTAAATGACTGGACCATTTTTTAAGCCTTCCTCAGTCTTTCGATGTCGATTAAGTGCGGTCAACAATCACAAGCATGGCAAACGAGGAGAAAATTTTCAAATTACACTAAAATCAGAAAGAAAATCACATTTTTAAAATACTGACTAAACTCTGTATTTGTGGTTTGGGATTTATTCAGTCTAAAAATAACAGGAGGGATTTCTCATTCCCCTGAGGGCAAATGTTCTTGAGTCCATTGACATATTGGGATGACATTAGATCATTTGCTTTCCATTATTATCCACCGCCTGATCAAACAAAGCGAGCACGCACAGAGCCAAATATAGCTCCCATGGTCATACGGATGGAGTTTGCAGTGACAGTACATTTCAGCGAGAGAGGCAGATTTGCAAAAAGGTGGATGTGGGGCTGGTTTTGTCTGCAGACTGACTTAGTTCAGTGTTTTTGGTGAATCTTTAATGACTATCATTGGCTGAATGTCCTACCTGGGACGATGGAGACAGTGTCTTTCTCCCAGGACACCACACTGACGTACTCCTGGACGGCTGAGGGGATGAGGCACTTGAACACGGCGACATTACCCCGCATGGAGCGCTGGTCGGCCACACGGACTGTGTAGGGCTCCCTGAACACTGGTGTGTGGAGAAAAGAGCTGAAGTTAGTCAATGGAAGTATATTGGTTGGTGGTGATAGTGGAAAGGGAGAGTAAGGCTCACTAACCTTGATATTAAGTTTTAATGATGACAGAAGTGAAAGTGAAACAGACTTAGTTTGTTTTGTGATAAAAGTAGGGCTGCAAGTAACAATTATTTGCTCAATTAGTTGTTAAATAGTTAAAAATGTCCATCATAGTTTCCAAGAGCCCAAGATTACCTCTTCAAATTGCTTGTTTTGTCAGACAAATAGTCCAAAACCCAAAGATATGTAATTTCTAATTATATAAAACATATAAAAGCGTCAAATTGTCACATTTGCAAAGCTGGAACCAGAGAATGTTTGCCATTTTAGGCCTTTAGGATACCAAACCATTGGCGGATGGTTGTGGTGTTACCATGCAACATGCCGAAGAGGACATCTTCATATTGGTTGTTTTGGCCAAACAACAGTTCAGAACCCAAAGATTGATTAATCAACTAATTGTTTCATCACTGTATAAAAGTAATTCAGTCTTATTTACTACACAGTGTTGACACTGTACAGTTGACTTCCTTCTGTCCTGCTTAACCCATAGTAAAAGCAGGGGCAGGTCACAAACTTGTATGGTGTTCTGTTCACCCACATTAAGTCAGTGTTTCTCTCTTTAGCCCCAAATTTGAAGTCACACAGTGATTGTAAGAAGGGGTGACATGTAGCTGTGTTGAAGAGGATCCACAGTGAGTGGCCCATGGCCTTTTAAAGAACAACGCCACAGATGCTATGAGACGGCGAGGAGTGGAGGGTCGCTCACGGCCGATGGACCTGTCACATGCAGGCGCCAGGCATCAAAAACACACCCCCTGCACATGGCATTCAGAGCACTAGGCTGTGAATCTGTGCCAGTGTACAGAAAGGATGTTGGTGATTAAGACAGGCTTAATGATGAAAACAGTAGCCTGTAGCTAACCAAATTATCTCTCCAGTTAACTCTGTCACATTTAGATTAGTGAGAAATGTGAAATGCTGAATCAGAGCATACATTTTCATTAAATAAATTAAGTTAAGTGAAATTAAATTAATGGATTATTTTGGTGAGGAGGAGAGACAGGTAGTTCAAGGGTATGCTAGCTTGACTGAATGAACACTGACCTGTGCTTTTTGAACTGAACTGAGCTGAACTGTGCAGGCTTACCCTCCACCCTGATCTCTTTTGTATAAAGGGGACTTTGCCAATTTTTTCTCCAGTAACTTAGACAAAAATTAGACTATTGGACATGGGTAAAATGATAAAAAACAAACAAAAAAAACACAATTACAGAAATCAGATGGGTTTTCAGAAAGGCTGATGTTGGGGAGTGTTTCTGGCATCACAATCTAACACAATCTGTCACTGCTATTCAACCAGGCTTCCCTTAGAAATGAGGACAGTAATGGTTTAACAATGTAAAACACACATACACACACACACACACACACACACACACACACACACAGGGAGTGGCCCCTCCCCCCCGTGTGTTCACTCTCTCCCCCAGCTCTCCAGTGATATAATTAACGCCTAGCCTGAAGGCCAGTTTCCTTGGTCATTAATAATGCTTTATGCCAGCCGCTACTGTCACTGGAACCCAGTGGAACCAAAGCCAGTGTCCTTGTCCAAATGGTGGGGAGTCTTTCACCTTAAAGTCCGAGGTCTAATCTCCCAAGTCTGATTCCGTCCATTGCTTTTAACACTGTTCTACTTTTTCATAATTGGATGAACCTTGGACCTTTTCTTTCTTCTTTCCTTACTTGTGAAGGAGCTAGGACTGGATTAGAGCAGGCACTACTCTGTCAACATTGTTGAAATTTAACCTTGCATCATATATGTGACCATGCCAAACACTGATGGGGTTTATTACATTGGATTTGGGATCATTAGAATATCAATTTTGGAGTTACTGATGCTACTTTGGACCTCAGCTAAATTAATGGTTGCAGTAAGATATCCTCTGGAGAGCATATTACTTCTCACTTTGTTCACCTGACGCTAATGTGAGCTGAAGCCTAATTTGTAAACCAGTCAAAGCTAAAGGACAAATAATTCCAATCAAGTCTTCATTTCAATTCTTCATTTAAACAGCCCCTGCTTCTCATTGATGGCATCTACCTGCAGATCAATAACCAGGATCGACCGAGTAGCCTCGGCTGTTGTGGCCGAGACAATTCTTTCAATCTTTTATTTACTCTCTGATTGACCCTTCTGCCTCTCGTCAATAGCAGGGAAAATCCCCAATGCCCACTGTGCCTCTCATAGAGTGTTTAAAACCAGCTTAACAGCTTGTAAATGTTTGCTGCAATGATGGCAGTCATCACTTGTCAATTCAGTTCAGTGGAGGTTCAAATCCAGTCAAGGTCACCTCAGGTTTGTACTTCCTCTGCTTTGACCCCAGCTTGTCCTACATCTCCTAACCTCTGAAAAAGTGTTGTTCAACCACTCCTCTCCCCATTAAAATCTGACCAAAAAAAAGCCCTCTATGGCAACATGCCTTGAACCATGTAACCAGCTCCAATAAGAGGCTGTTGTGATAGCATTGTTATTTAACACACGTTCCTCTTCCAAGATATGAAAGACACAGAGAAAAAAAAAACATTACATATTCATTCTCTTAAGCCTTGTGACAGGATGCAAATGGTAGCCCAACTGATTTGTGTGTAAATTGCACTCCCCCTCATCGCATGCGCAGCAGAATCATTAGGATGTTACTGATGCCTGACTATATGCAGGCTGGTTGCCTAGGAACGAGCTAAAACATGGGTCTGGTGCACTGGGCGCACTGGGAGGCAAGTCTTGTATCACTGTCGCTTCAATAATTAACGACGGGGAAACCAAATACTGCATTTACTTATTCATAAAGCAAGCAGCAAAAACACGGAGAAGGCGAAAGATAGAGAAGGAGAAAATAATGAAATACAGGAGAAATTAATGGATGCAGGTTTCATTATTGAATGGATAGGATAAGAAAAGCAGCCCTTGTGTATCAGGTTAAGGGACCCTGCTTACTGTATTAGTAAGGAAATGTCAGCCAGAGAAAAGATGAGGAGGGCAGATGGAGGAAAGGGATCGAAACACCTGCTGCCTTGGCCCGGGCCTACATAGGTTTGTGTGTTTTAGTCGGGACAAAAGGGAAATGAGGTGAGCTCATTGAACAGATGTTCTCATTTCATTTTGTTAAGTTTGTGTATGGACGTATTGGGTGCACAAAACATGATTCTTTTTCCAGCACAGAACAGTTTACAAGAAAATTTATTTTCAAATCATTTTATTTTGTTATTATAAAAATATATTTTTTAAAGATCTTACCAGTGATGGTACATGTTTAGCCCGTTTACCTCATAGGGCATATATTTTGCAAAACATGCTATATTGTTTTAGATATTTTAATGTAATTTTTCTTCCTTCCAAGCATTGGATTAAATTAATTTCCATATGGTTTGACAATTAAACAGAAGAAATTTACTTGAGTTGCACAGTGAACATCAAATCTGCTATCATTTTTGTCCTAGTTATCTAATTGTTGTGACGAATCAATCTGGACTTCAAACTGGGCTACCATGTAACAGTAGTGGGGGGAAAATAATGCAGACATTATGTTTGGTGTGATGAATTACACAGCTCAAGCAAGTTTTTAAAGTTTGACTTTTTATACCAAACTGAATGGTAACCAATGGCTGCCTGAAACGCAAGAAGGGACCCATACAAAAATCTGAAACTTTACAGCATGTGTTTGAAAATGATCAGTAGTATTCAGCAGTAAGTACAAAGCTAAATACAAGGACCTCAATCTGAGAAGCAGTTCAGGATGAAGACCAACTTGAAGATGCACCTGAAGCTGTTTTAGAGTGCCATATACACTTTAGCAAATGGCGATTCTTTCTGTAACAATCCTAAAAAAAAAAAAAAAACTTGTCCTACAAGTAATTATTATTTAATAGCTGTTTAATTGTCTCTCAAACCTAATTCTGAAATCTATCAAACAATTTTTGCACAATGTGTGCAATAGATTGGGATTTAGAAAGACGCTATCAAAGAAGTATTGAGTACAAATGAAAACTAGATTAGTCGCAATGAGAGAGCCAAATAAAAAACACACAGGAAAACAAGCAGCCCACATAGTGATTTTCATAAATGTAGAGCTATCCAGACAGGTGCTGGTGCTATTATTGGACCACAATCAGCATGCATGGGAGAGGGTGAGAAAGAGGGAGCGGGATAGAGAGAGATGTGAAGATGTGAAGAGAGGGGAGAGAGAGAGGGAGAACGAGACGGATGGCGAGGGGGAGTGGGGGTGGGGCAGATTTTTGGGGGGTGTCACACTGCGAGCTGTCAGCTGTCATCATTCTCCTGCGCCACCTGAGACAGGGCATGCCACACCCTAGCGCTCACGCTTCTGTCGCCCATGGCAACTGCATGGTTGTGTATGTGGGTGTGTGAGTGTGTACGGGAGCATGTGTGTGCGTGTTGTGTAGGACTCTGGAGGTAATGAGGTGCACACACATGCACGTGAGCCCTGGTTATGGAGCTGTAGAGTTGTGGTTGCCTCAGCATTTAATTGATTAATTGTTGTAATTATTTGGGCGGGAAGGTCATCCCAACACTGAGGCTGACTAGAAGGTCACTCTCACGCTGGAGGGACTGTCCTCCTCTGGGGACCACACAGGCCATATGGGTGTGTTTATGAGTGTGTGTGTGTGTGTGTGTGTGTGTGTGGTGATGGTGGTGAGGGGGAGAATCCAGCAGCATTTTGGAGAATAATTTTGTTCGTATCTGTGTGTGGAGTAGGGAACTGCTGACTGTCTCTTCATGCAGGATTGATCAACACAGTCAAAATGTCTGCCTGGCTATTACCATGACCTGAAAATCCACTTTTTTTCATGATTCTGTTCACATCTTTCCATGTCTGTAGCTGACTCTCCAAAATCTTTCCTGCCAAACACCCTGACAAAGAGCTGGCAACTAAACACCAAGAGCCAGCTTGACAAAAATGGCTCTCTGTGTGTGTTTGTGTGTGTGTGTGTG
>LKNJ01004327.1:0-26373 GCA_002120245.1 Maccullochella peelii | reverse complement strand
GAGAGAGAGAGAGAGAGAGAGAGACAACTTACTTTAGCACCGTCTCAGCCAGGACCTTAAGTTTAAATCTCTGTCCAAAGTCTCTCCTGTACAGCAGCGAGGTGTCGATTACATGCTGGTGGATCAGCTGCAGGGAGGACACAAACTCAATACAGGTCACAACTTCTGCTTTTTCTAAAAGAAAATGTATCTGTGGTTGAAGAGAGCCTCTCTAAAATGAAATATCTATCCCTGATATATCTGAAAACTGTGACTACTTCAAAAGGATTGCAGGCATGAAGGGAATAAAATGACATCTGTAATGACTGTAGCGATTTTGAGATCTTAAAATATTGACATTTTTAACAATGTAATGGTCTGCCATTTTTGAAATAATAACCAGCTGACAAGAATTACTGACATGTCACTAATATCTTGTTCCTGATCTCCTGATTCCTCCTCTCAACTGTCTATTTATTTACATTTTTTTGTGAATGGTGAAGGCAAAAAAACAATTCCCACATTAGATAATAATACATTTCCGAACTTAGTGTACAGAGCTTTTTTTTAAGTTGATAGATCAGGCATTTTCAATGGAACCCCTCAAAAATTGTGACGGAAATATTCTGATAACTATGAAACAAACATAAAATAAAGTTTCATATTGTGCCTTCATCAGTTCAAGCCACAGAAAAAAACATTTGCACATTTATTACGCTTATAACTGTTTATGGTTTCTGGGTATAAAAGCCCTATTACTTACTATGTTAGTTTGAATACTTGAGAAGTATATATACACATATAGTAGTGAGGTTCAGTTGAGTACAGCGCAGTATTTGAGAGAAGCTGAGCCTCCAGAAAATTAAAGCCTCTATGTGCAGAGTTTGAACATTTCTGACTTCGGCACCCCTAGTAGTATTATCGAAAAATGTACTGCAGCTTTAAAGACTACAGATAGTGTAGGCACAACACACACTTCTTTCTACAAACATATACAAAGCTTCACCTGCCCTCAGGTTCACGACACATTCAAAGAACAAAAAACAAAAAGATCTCAACCTTGTCCTGATAATTATATTGTAGTAACTCACTTTCAGAGCCACGAGGTCGTTGTTAAGTGAATGGCCCACCAGAACTGCATTGCTTGGCAACAACGCCCTGAGCTTCCCTTGAACGTCCCGCAGGGTGGATGTGATTGGTTGCAACATCGCTGCGGTTATACCAGAGAACCTATCAGAAGGCACCCAGCAATATGGGCAACAAGAATGTGTTTTAATATTTTAACACAGTAATTGATGTTGGTTAGGAAAAATACACTGGTGTGTGTGTGTGTGTGTGTGTGTGTGTGTGTGTGTGTACCTGGTGAGGTAGTTGAGGATTCGGTTCTGAGGTTTCACCAGATCGTCCAGCACACAGTTCCCGTCACTATCCACCAGAGA
Source organism: Maccullochella peelii (assembly GCA_002120245.1). Taxonomy (NCBI): domain Eukaryota; kingdom Metazoa; phylum Chordata; class Actinopteri; order Centrarchiformes; family Percichthyidae; genus Maccullochella; species Maccullochella peelii. The sequence goes on along the minus strand of LKNJ01004327.1, from coordinate 24,955 downwards.
AACACGAGCCAACTCGTATCCCTTCTCTGTCAGACACTGAAGCACAACATGAACACACTAATTAACTGCTGGAACAGGGATGGAAACCTCAGAGAAACTCAGGACACAACATCTTGCCCAAAAAAGCGATAATATCCACCTTACAGGATGGACCAAATGATAAATAAAATATGAAATATAATATAAATATAATATCAGCTTTTTAATAGTAAAATTCAAGCACTTTCAAGGTACCTAAACCAAAAACTTTATCGTCACATCTAAATTGTTACTATAAACGCCAGGAGACAACAAACAAATATGATGACCGGATCGTTTCATTTCAAATATTAAAAGATTTTTGGTTTATTTGAGTGATTGTGTAGATGACGAAACACCAGATTATGTTGGAAAGCAAGCATTTTCAAGGAGTATATTCAAATTCAAGCATATTCGGTTAAAATTAAGCATTTTCCAAACTTTCAACACTTTTTTTTGCTTAAAATTAAAGGAGCATTCTGTCAATTGGAAAAAGGCTATTAAAAACTTATTTTTAAGCACATTTATACAACAGTTTGTCTGTTTTGATGGATAATTTCTACCTGACAAAACAAAAACATTTTTACCCGAAGCACATTTATAGTATTTATAGTTACATTCTGACCTGACAGAGTGTGCTATAACTTTATGAAAATTCAAAATAGCCCATTTTAAAAAAATGAATTAAAATATCCTATCTATAAAAATCAAATATTCTGCCAGTGTATTCATAACATATTGCTTAAAACGACACTGTAACATTAGTGTATCATGAATACATTGCGAGGGAAAATATCACAATAAAATCCATGCGTCATACAGGTACCTGTCTATCAATAATGTATGGATTTGTCACAATATATACTGCAGCATTGACTGTTTGAAACTGCATAACTATGACGGAAAGTGGGAATTAAGTATATAACTGAGAGCATCTCACCATCTCACAGTCAAGTCCATACAGGGGGCTGTTGTCCGTCACGCAGTCAACACTGTCTGTGCAGAGAAATTCCTCAAAGCCTGGCATCCCTGTGTCAAAAGGAACCAAAAAAAGAAGTGAGAAGGTAAAGATGTAGTGTGAGACCACGTCCACGCTAACCCAAAATGCATCTCTTTGTCTCCATTTTTCATCTAAAACCAAGCCGTCGTTTTTCACATCCAAAAAAACTGAGCTGTTAAATGAAGGTCTCTGTAGTAGATAAAACTAAAAAGGCCTCATGTCTTAGTGAGGACGGAGAAAACAGAGCTTTTGAAAAACAATAACATACAGTATGCCTGTTGGGATACAGTTTGGAGCAGAGTGGCAGTAAAAAGCCCTAAAAGTGCTTCATTTAGCCGGCTGACTGTGGACGTCATCGGAGAGAGACCCACCTTTGACAGGGAAGTGTCTCTTGATCATCTCCTCCTGCGTGAGAACATACGCCGTCAGCCCTCTCCTCTGTGTCCCAAACTTGGTGATTACTGGGTGAGTCCTCAGTGCTGCAGCAGTGCACAATAACACACAAACACACACGCAAACACACAATTAAGAACAGGAGCAAAAAGCACAAAATTACATTTGAGATATACAATATTTTTGACCTAATGCCACAATATAATAATGTGATGTTAGATTATTTTGATCTACAGTCAAATGGAATGTGGATCTGAGGCATCCATTGTTCATTTCATCACCTACAACAGTTTAATGAGTTCAGAAAATATCAAACGGTTACCTCTACAGCAGCCCTCATGTGGGCTACATCATCATTTTTTGATGACCAAAATCTAAGACAATACCTAGTCTCATGTTATACTGTTAAATATAACAAGTCTATAAGTCTACACACACTCAGAACATATCCACACACGATTCTCACCTTTGTGCAATTCCCTGCTTTCATTGCGTCTTTGGGAAAGGGATGGACCAACCGATTCAGGAAGTGCACTGCTGAAGATCCCTGATGCCAGGTCGGTAGATGATGGAGTGAAGGTGACCCTCTAATCCAGCCAGATAAAAAAAAAAAAAAACAAGGACCAGTGTTAACCCAAAACACTGACAGTGTGAATATAACCTTTCCCATTTCCCATCACCCCTGGTTACTTACAGCAGTGTAGCTGGTCCTGAGGTGTCGCAGGGTGAGGTAGTGTTTGTAAAAGTGACTCTGGGTCAAACCCTCCACGATCACCACATTCACAGCTTTAATCCTCTTCTGATGGAGGAGACGACACCAACTACAAGAGACACAGAGGAAGACAGAAAATAAAGACCTTTTTTTTATTTTATGAGACTTGTTGTTAGAGCACAGGGACACAGTATAAGTACGTTAGAGAGTTATTTGACCCAGTCATTACCTGGGCTGTTTAATGCCACCTGTTTTCCCCAGAGTGGCATAATGCAGCAGCTCCATCAGCTCATTCAGTGTAATCGGTTGTTGAAGGCAGTCGAGCAGCACAGAGATCCTCGGTGAGCGGGAGGAACGTCCACACTCCAGCGTCTCCTCACCTCCCTGCACGGTTTTTAATCTCTTGGCCTGCTCGTGTGCCGTGGGGGCGATGCTCTTTCTTTTCTTTCTGTTGCATGTTGCTGCTGCTGATGGAGGCTCCATGTTCAAGCTGATGTTTCTACTGTGAGATAAAAAAAAAAGATATTTGAAATGACATTGTTTCCTGGCTAAAAATTAGTTTTTTAAATGGGGATTTTCATTCGTTCATCATTAACGATAAAACATATAACCCCCCCAGCCCTATCGCATCACTATTTCAGGAAATAACTTTAAACTATTAAAGTTTATACATATATATATATATATATATATATGAAATTGTATTTTAGAATAACATGCTGGGGATTTGGGTTCATTTTGATTACTTTAGCTATAAAGCAACACAGTGATTGTTGGGATAAGTAGATTTAAGTAAATTACATGGTGTTGTCTTTGGGGTACTTTATCCCATTTATTATTTTTATTGCTTTTACTGTTTTTAACTATTTTTTTTGTATTTATTGATCATTAATTTTTATCTTTCTTTTGTTTTGCTTTATTGTTTGGCTTTCTGTTGTTATATTGCTTGCTGAGTATCCTGTTTGTCTGTCATAGCACTTTGTAAACTGTGTTTTGAAAAGGTGCTACATAAATAAAGTTATTATTATTATTATTACGAGGGGGGTGCATTAAAAGCATATCTAGTGACTGTATGATAATGTGTTTGCTTTATTTGTGCTGCAACTGTCAGGTAAATAAAATCTCATTCTAGTACAGTGTCTTTGGCTCATTAAAGCAGGGAGCCTGAACTTTACAGTTGTGCAAAGATACTTTGCCAAATTAAAGGCAGAATTGAACACTTGAAGTGTCTCCACGGATCAGTGGTTTAACTTCTCTGAGAGAGGGTCTGTTTGATGTTTGATTCATTATTAGAATAACTGTTACACAGGAAGCACTACACACCTAGCTTACTAAGACTTTAATAACACTTTACACGTATAAATTTATAATTTAGGAGTGTTTATAAGTTCGGTATACGTGTGAGAATAGTAACGAGAACAGAAATGTGTAAATACCAGATGTTACTGGTCCTGCGGCGTCCAATTTCATGTTTTTCCACCACTGGCATGGCTAAAAACACATGGTTAAAGGACAGGCACTGCTGCACGTTACAGTGTGTGGCATAAAGTTAAAAAATACTAGCTACTTCCGGTTTGTAACTTTAAAAATATATTCAAGCATTGACTGTTGTAATGTTTTTTAGTCAGTGCATGTAGCTAAAATTGCGTAGATTTAAACGTGTTTGACAAAATCACACATTACAGATCAGACTGACACCATTTCGGTGTATAAATATTTTTAAATCGTGTTGTCTTAAGGCCAGTATTGTATGCTTTGTTTTGAAGAGAACGTTGTAAATCCGGAAATGCAGTTGGTTCAGTTTCGATAAACTCCACAGCTTTTCTACGATCGACTGTTAGTTTCTGCAGTTGATTTCACTGACTTGCAGCCCCAATTAATCAAGCACCAAGTCAGACTGACGGATGAACATTTAAAAAACAGCGCGACTTTGCTGCGTTTTCTAACGTAGCTAGTGGCCTGACACATTTATAGTTTCATATTTTTTGTAAAGTTAGTTCCGAATTCAAGTCATAGCTAACGTTATGTCTACAAAGAAACTGGCCAAGTAAGTAACTGATTAGCGATAGCTAAACTAAATAACAAACTGGGAAGACAAAGAAACATGACGTGTTGTAATAGCCTTGAATGTTTTAATAACTAACGTTAGCTAGGTTATACATTTGTGTAACGTTGAGTGCTTAGACATTGTTTTAAAACTGAAGTTATTTGTGTTTAAAATGGTAAACAGTAATTGCCTCTTAGCCCCAGTTTGTGCCTCTGATGCATGTATGCTCATGTATGTAACGTTACTATCGCTGAGATTTGGCTAATATTTAACAGTAGGTTTAACGTTACTGCACTTACATAACAGAGGCTCTTCAATCCCTTCCTGCCTCCACAGAGAACTAGGGTTATTGAGGCAGCGGAGTCAGACTTCTAATGGGTTAAAGAAATCATTGGTATCAAGTAAGTATGAACGTACTGTATTTTAATTGATAATGTGTTTGTAACTGTTACAGAGAGTTCCTGTTGTCAGTACATTTTCATGCTGGATTACACTGTTACACTTGCAACTGTATAATACTGTCTTGTTTTCTTTCAGATCAAATATTTTCATACCTGATTGTGATTGATTTTGAGTCCACTTGCTGGAGAGAGAAAACCAACCACGGCCAGGAAATTAGTAAGTAGCCCTTTTATTTGTTACGTACAGACCGTTCTTTTTCACACTGCGGATAACACCTGTCCCTCTTTCCTTTCCTCCTGCTATGCAGTCGAGTTCCCTGCTGTTCTGCTGAACACGGCCACAGGGGAGGTCGAGTCCGAGTTTCATACTTATGTTCAACCTCAAGAGCACCCCATTCTGTCTGAGTTCTGCACCGAGCTGACCGGGATTACACAGGTGTCTGTGTATAGGCATAAATACACTCCTACATACATACAAATGCACTTTCCTGTGCCGTGTAGTGTATATAGTTTTACATTACATCTGACATCTTCATTTCTCTGTCTCACAGATGCAAGTTGAGGCAGGGATCCCCCTTCAGATCTGTCTTTCTCGGTTCAGCCGCTGGCTGCAAAACCTGCAGCTCGACATGGGTGTGGTCTTTCCCAACAGACAACAGATATCTTCACCTGCATCTTTACCTTCTCAAAAACAGTGTACCTTCCTCACATGGTCAGGTAAAAGTCATTTGCATTGGTCTACAACTCTTATGGTAATCTTCAGTTAACATAAACACATCACGATCGGTCTCTGCCTCTGTAGAAAAGGCCAAAACACGTGAGGATCTTTCCCGCGTTGGAGACAAGAGCACTCTAAATATCAACTAGAATGCCATTTTTATATTCAAACATTACAAATCTTGTACAAGAACACTGAATTATATGGCTCCATAGCTGCATTGCATTGTGTTCAATGAAAAGGCTGCCTTACCACAATAGCATGGTTTATTTTCGCCTTGTTGGAATTTTGAAATAATAAGTGGAGAAACACATGTTGATTTTAATCTGCGTTGCATATCAGACTGGGATCTTGGAGTTTGTTTGCAGTACGAGTGTAAACGCAAGCAGCTCCATAAACCTGATGTGCTCAACAGCTGGATAGACCTGAGAAGCACCTACAGGGTAAGTGGAGGCTGGCTCGCTTTGTCTTTACACCTCTGTTCTCTTTCATGCTTCCTCACTCATGCTTATGGCTGTACCTAGCAATTGTTTAGTGTACCAGTTATTTTCTAGATTGTTTAGTCTATAAAATGAATTGCATTTTATAGTTATTTCAAATTTCCACCTTAAGTTACCATAGCCCAAATTAAAGTATTCAAATTGCTTATTTTGTCCAAACAACAGTCCAAAAACACAAAGGTATTCAATTATTAATGACATGAAACCAGGAAAAGCTTCGTATGTAAGAAGCTGTAACCAGAAATATATTCACTGATAACACTAGGCCTACTCATTTCAGGACTGCTCATGTTGTGATTAACCCCTTTTTTTTTGTATTTTTCAGCTGTTTTACGACAGGAAACCCAAAGGCCTGAACGGGGCACTCCAAGATCTAGGAATACAGTTTTCAGGGAGAGAACATTCTGGTATTAAAAAACCAAGTTCTTTTGTCAAAATAAATCTTAATCTAAAAATAAAACTTAATCTAATCCTGTGTATCTTGTTTTTCCTCTTTCCTCAGGTTTGGATGACGCCCGAAATACAGCTCAGTTGGCAGCGAGAATGATGAGGGATGGGTGTGTGATGAAGATCACTAGGAGCCTGGTGAGGGTGAGTGCCCATCGTCCAACAATGCATCCCAACTCCTAAATCCCCGGCCTCCTGTCTCCCCAAGCAAATCCTGTTACAGATGATGGATGAAGCTTGTTTGGTTCAGAAGTTTGTTGTGAAGCTTTCTTATGTAAATAAACAAATATATAACTGGACTGTTGCAATATCATAAACACTGATATTGATTTACTTTGTCAGTACAGTACACGTTAAATATGAAATAAATCTTTCTGGACACTGAAGAGAAGAAGAAGAAGAGCAAGATAAGCAGACATGCAGCTTAACGGGAGCATCAGTAACTGCTGACAGAATTTATTTGACAATACAGTTTCAAGAACAATCAGGAATGGGTGATATTTTATGAGTTACTGACTATATCTCTCATCTTTTTTCTTCTAGACCCCATTAATGATCAAAGCCATGTTTGGAAACACAACTGCAGACAACAAGAAAGAGGATAAAGCGGAAAACACACTTACCACAAACAAACCCTCACTGTCCAAGATTCCTTTCAAATCATGTCAGATAAAACTGTGTTCAGAGAACATTACAAGGGATTTAGCCACAAAGGAGAACTCAAGTTCAGTTCAGGAATCTGTTCAAATCTGTCAAAGCCTGATCTCACCAAAGACACTGCTGAATGGTACAACTACACCGCTTTGGGGACGCAGCAGGAAGTCAGTTACAGCAGAGGCTGTCACTAATATTTCCTCCTCAGTTATTATAAATTGTCTATCACCTCACAATAACAACAACAGCAGCCTTCTGTGTTCTACTACTGTGGGCTGCCTTTCAAATCTGCCTCAGCCGAACCAGCCCTCAAAAACAGGAGCAAGAGTAGGACTTGTGGAGGAAGAGGAAGGTGCAGAACTTTTAGTGGAGACAGAGGACAGGTGTGCTTCGTATGATGATGTGGTGTTGGAGGGTGACGATGATGTCATCGGTGAAACGGAGAGTGGATTTGATGTTGATTATGTTTCAGGTTTTGACAGTGAATGTTATGTGTGGGAAGAGCCTGATAATACACATTCACCAGGCGGTCAGGTCACATTAAGGGACAATATAAGAGAAACAGTGAGTGTTGAAAACAACTTTAAAACTCACAAGATGACCGGTGAGTCATCAACGACGTCTCTATCTACAAAGAAGACGAGATCCCATGTTAATGTGTCTAAACACGTAAATGAAATCAGGCAGCATTCAATGATCTCAGAGCCCAATACTTATTTTGCTGTTCCTAAAACTGTTACTCAGGACTCCAAATCAAATCAGAATAAAACAGGACTTAAAACCTCTCTACAAGTACAAGAAAAGTCCAGTGGGCCCTATAACAAATCTAAAACAAACACACCCTTTCCATTCAGGCACAAACCCTTCATCCCAGAAAAGACCTCCACCCCTTATACCTCATTTGCCAGGACCAATGCAGTCACCACACAACACACAAAGCACCAAGAGACAATAAAATCTTCCTTTACCATCTTCACTGACCCAGCAAAACCCTCCCGTCCCTCCTCATGTGGCTCTTTCTGCGCCTCCAAGAATGCCCTCTCCTCTTTGTCAACCAACACACTCTCCTCTGGTACCAATCATTTCTCTGTTTCTTTGATAATAAAAGGGGGACAGAGGATCACATCCCCACTGTGTGCGTGTGGGCGTCGTGCAAAGCGTCAGGTCGTATCCAATGGTGGTCCAAACCACGGGCGAGCGTTTTATTGCTGTCCGGTCCGCCGGTCGGGCGGCGGAGGCAGGATCCAGAAGGGATGTGAGTTCTTTAAGTGGGAGTCAGCTCTGATGAAGAGCAGTTCAGTGGCCTCTCCTGCTGTCAGGTCCTCTGTCTCACTCTGTCAGATCAACTCGACTCTGAGCTGTTGTCCACCCCAGAGGTCAACCATAAGAAAGCGCTATTAACTTGTCAGAGAAAAAAAAATCTGAGAGTGTGTTCTACCTCAGTCACACAGACTTTATGAATGCACTGTTTAGCCAATTGCCACTAAGACGGTTCCTCAATAATGGTATTTTGTTTAACTTGTGTCTCCTCTTTACGTTTTTTAAAGAAGTAAAAACTGAATAGATACCCACAACCACTGGGGAGATCTCCTTTTATGAACTAGCAGTACAAATCAATGCCTTTATTTTATTGACATAGTTAATGCTTAATTTAATTTATTGATTCCAGTTTGGACAATTAATTGGCTTTTATCAATTTAAAAAGCCCCCAAAAATCTAATTCATTGCTTTATTGTATTTCACAACATTATAAATTGCCTAATAAAATTAGTTAATATGATGTTAGTGATGTGGATTTAGTTGAAAAAACCATCAACCAGTAACGAACACTGATAATAAACTTAATTTTCTGTGTTGTATAGTAAATATACTGTTTTGTAAATGTGCTGTGGAGATCAAATGAAATGTTAAACAAAATAATAAAGTGCCTGTTGTCATCACGTTGTAATCTTTTAATATTGCTCTTGGTTTTGGCTAGATGGTTGTTTTTATCAGTGGTGAAATTAGAATTCAGAACTTTTACTTAAGTAAAAGTAGCAATACTACAGTGTTAAAATAAGCTACTCTATTATAAGTTAAAGTCCTGCATTCAAAATCTTACTTAAGTAACAGCATTAGCATCAAAATAAACTTAAAGTACCAAAAGTAAAAGTACTCATTATGCAGAATGGCTCAATTCAGAATCATATATGTTATATCACTGGATTATAATTAGTGTAAATTAATGTGTAAGCATCACTTTAATGTTGCAGCTGGTAAAGGTGGAGCAAATGTAATTGCTTTATATACTGCTGGGTAACTTAACCTCTAATAATATATCATAATTTATTAGTTGATTTATATTTTGTATTAATAATCTAAATCTGCAAAGTAACTACTAACTAAAGCTATAAAATACATGTAGTGGAGTAAAAAGTTAAATATTCCCCTCTGTAATGTAGTGGAGTATTAAGTAGCATAAAATGGAAATACTCAAGTAAAGTACAAGTACCTCAAAATTGTAGTTAAGTACAGAACTTGAGTAAATGTACATACCGTAGTTACAGTTCACGACAGTGTTAGGGTCATAATCCAAAAGCGCACATCGCGAGAAGGTCGAAGACTTGTGTCCCTCGTCCCACGCCGTACAGGACAACCGAAAACGTGCTATGTTGTGACTGAATGAGACGTCGTACCTTGAAACCGCCACAATTTCGACTTGAACACATGTTCAGACGGGCAGGCTGCATCGTTTTGTAAACGTCACATGGTTTTTAAATTGTAGTCGCTGCAGCGTTAAAGTTTTTAAGCCTGTGTTAGCCTCAACGGTTAAGCTAACGGCTAATAAAGCTGAGGGGGGAGTAACCAAAACAAGAAGGCAACCCGTTGCCATTGGGTTTAAGTACAGGGTTTTTTTTTATTTGTACGAAAGCCTATCTGCTAACATGTCAGCTGTGTCAAACGACTCGAGGAAAAGGAGCAAGAAGCGGTATGCGGCCGGCCACCACAACAAGCGGTGGAAGGGCTCGCGGGAGCTGGAGGTGGGCATGGAGGGGATCCTCATCACATGCAACATGAACGAGAGGAAGTGCACCGCGGAGGCCTTCAATCTGCTCAATGAATACGCCGACCAGCTCTACGGGCCCGAGAAGGTGAGTCCAGAAGCACTTTAATATTCCTTGTTATACATATCAGATCCTTTTCTCTGCCAGTTATAACAATATAAACAGGGCCTGTTTCACGTTAGACCTGTTTCCAAGTTACTGTGCAAGTTTAGCAAGTGAGCTGCACTCTGTTACAGTAGTGGGAAAGTGAAGACTAAAGTGCATACTTTACCATATTTAATTGTATTTTTAATTGCAAATTGGTTTTGTGTGTCCCATGGAGGTAGCCAGAGCAAAAGCTTTTCACTGTGCACATGCCCATGACACTAGACTCGAATAAAACCTCAAGCTTATCTCTTTTTCAAAACCCAATACTTGTCTCTTAGTGTTTAGCCAGAATTAACTGAAATGTGACTATCTGGTATAGTGCTGAAACTGTTAATCGACAACAGTTTGGATAATCAATTAATTGTTTATGTAATCTTTCAACCAAAAGTGGTTCATTTTTTGCTGGTTCCACCTTATCAAATTTGAGGAATTGCTTATTTGGAAGACATCACTTTGCACTCAAACTGTAAGGGGCATGTTTCAGTACTTAATTGACATAATATATTGATATAATGATGTAATAATAAAGTGGCACTCTTATGATCACAGTTGCAAGATAATAATGGGAGCAGCAGTGAAGAAGAGGCTGAGGAAGAAGATGTTGATGTAGCGCTGAAGAAGGAAGTGGCACAGCTGCAGGCATCTGGAGCTAAACGGGAGAGGCGCTTTCAGGCTTTGGACAGTGGAGCAAACAATGTCATCTTCATCAAAACTTTAAATCTGGGTAAGTCCTTTTATTGATCGAATCATTGATGTGATTTATTTTTGACTTTCAGTATTATTTTGGCCACAATTTGGAATTTGTTTTTTCCTTTCCTAGAATCTGACAAGCTGGTTCACCACATCCTGTCTGACCTCCACACCACCAAGAAGAAAAAGTCACGCGTGATCCTTCGGATGCTGCCAGTGAGAAGCTAAAATCACAACAGTCAACCTAACCATGTTTAATACGATACATATGATTTAACAGATTCAGTATAGAAAGATGTTTTGAGTTTTCAAATGACTAAAGCTTGTGTGCTTGTCACAAATGGAGACGGTGGTTTTAAAAAGGATACATTATTTGACATTTGCAGCTAACACTTCTAATGGTGTATGCATACAAATCATTAGGCATCGTTTTCACGCTGCATCATTGATTATTTTGTGTTTTTTGTATTGAGGTGCAATTGTTTAATCAATCAAAGTTATTGTTAAAGTATATGTCAAGACTAAAACAATTTAAGTTTCATGTTGTTATCTACAGTGTCTTATCCTTGTTTTCATCTCATCCAGGTAACTGGAACGTGCAAGGCCTTTCAGGATGACATGGTGAAGTACCTGACTACTTACCTGGAGCCTTGGTTCAAAACCCCAAACTGTGCTACCTACCAGATCGCCTTCAAGGCCCGCAACAGCAGCCACAACAAGAGAGATGAAATCATCAAATCAGTTGCAGGTAGTGTTGAATCCAACTAATAAATGATAAATAAATTTTACCTTTTTGATCATCAGTGAACAAAACTGACTCGTCCGTTTGGTTTTTGACCATTGCAGGTCTAGTGGGGAAGCTGAACCCTAAGAACAAGGTTGATTTGACCAACCCAGAACTGACCATCATTGTGGAGGTTATCAAGGCTGTGTGTTGCATCAGTGTGGTAAAAGACTATACACTGTACAGAAAGTACAATGTTCAGGAAGTAGTAAAAGAGGACACGCCAAAGCCTGATGTGACCACAGCAAAAATGGATACGAATACAGCTGAGGAGAAGGAGAAACACGATGCAGAGGAGACGAACAAAGAAGAAAAGAAAGGCGAAGAAGACAATGATAAAAATTGACCACAGGACAACAAGGAGGTTGATAAGGGTGAAGATGACGGGGAGTAAGAGCTCACATTTAGATAAGCTGATTGTCAGTTGGTGAGTTAGATTTAATCGTTCTTTTAATGGAACATCATCTTAAGTTGCTTTATGTTGTAGTGTTTTTGTTTTAAATGGATGGTTCAAAGCAAAGAAGTCAATTTTCTTTTCACGACTGATAACATGACTCAACGAAATAATGAGGTTGGCAAGAGTCAAACAGAATCCAAATATAATTGAATGTGTTTTTTTATATTCATAAACATATCTATGATACATTGATACCAACTTTGTTGAGATGTCCATTTTAAATAGCAGTGATTTTGAATTAACTGTATGTGTCACCGTTCTGCAGCATAACTACCTTCAGCCGACAGTTTCTTAATGCTGAATTTGATTTTTAATTTCAGTGTCATTTTTGTTTTTGACAGTTTTACTCAAAGAAAAAAAGAGTTTTGTTCAGGTTAACTTGTATTTCCTAAAGCAGTCCCTGAATTAAAGCTACCTGTGTGTTTGACTGTTTTTGCCACATATCCTTTACTCATTTTATGGTACATTATGATTCAGTAACTGACAGAACAAACAACCACATAAACATAGTAAAAGAAGTACAACATTTGCTAATTCACTCCACAGGTTGTTGGTGGTCTTTCAGTTGACATATAGTGAAACATCCTGTTTGACATTGTGTTATGCCTACCATCACTATCATTGAGCTGGCAGTTCTTCTCTGCACCACAAGATGACGCTAATCCCTCATTTTGTAGTGACTGAACATTGACAGGTGTACTATGGTTATTGCTCACTATGAAGACTTAATCAAAATCTTTGATACAATCTACTGATTCTCTTTGCTACATCACCTTCGGGTATAAATAGCTGCTTTAAATCATTTTCTAAATGTCCTGCAGCTGTTTGTAATTGTGAACCGTTATAGGCTTTCATATCTGTTTAAAAAGATTACATCTCATAATTTCATAGATGGAGTACCAGACTTGTATGTGTATATAACAGCAGGAAGGTAACTGGAACAACCTTTGATGCCAAAAAACTGTGTTGGTGTTGGGTGAGTTGGTTTTTCGTGAACATGAGAAACTTCCGGGACAGTGTCTCTCTCAGACAGAAATCCAAAAACTATTAATCAATGCAGTAACAAGACTTCACAGCAGCACTTTGACCTAATGCTAACTGCATGCTAACATGCTAATGTTTACCAGGTTCACCATTTTAGTTTAGCCTATTTGCATGCTATCATTTGTTATTTAGCACTAAACACAAAGGACAGCTGAGGCTGATGAGAATCTCATAAATTTAGCAGGTGTTTGGTCATATACCAAAATATTGGACAAGTAAACATTTTGACCTGATGGTGGCACTAGATGAAAAGTCAGGGGATCACCAAAGTTATTACAATTCACACTGTAGGGGACATACTTCGCCTGTACCAAATTTCATGGCAATCCATCCAGTAGTTGTCGAGACATTTCACCCAAAAACACAAATGTTAACCTTATGGTGGCGCTACAAGAAAAATCAGAGGATCACAGAAGTCGGTAGGATTTATCCTCTGGGAACCATGAATATATGTACAAAATGTCATGGCAATCCACCAAATAGTTGAGATATTTAAGTTTGGATCAAACTGGTGGACCAACCAAACGACATTGCTATCCCCAGAGCAACATGACCAAATATGAGAGCTTTCTGGTTTTTTTGTTTTCCGTGTTTGTACAGGTGTTACTGTGATACTTGCATGGGTTTTATATCTATTCATTTTACAGGCTTAAACCAGAATGTGTGCTCATATTTCTGTAGAATTATCTTGGGCCTCTCCTCTGCGTCCAGCGAACCTTTCTGTAAAGGTCATTAACAGTTTCATGGTTTGTCTTCTGAAGATATTACCAGGAGAACTTGGCTGTGTTTATAGATTTGTGGGTAAAAGACATCAAAACTTAATATTTAATATTAAGAGAAACTTTTAAAAAAAGTTCTCTTAAGCAAAAATGGTGCAGGATAACCACAGTGTTGGCATTCAGTGAAGGCATTAACCATAGTGAGGACTTACACAGTTCTCCATCTCTGTCGCATACACATAACACACACATGCATTAACAGAACTGTGAATTTCTCTATGCTCATTACACTTCGGCTGAACTGTTGCTGTGACCCGCCAGTCATTATCTTCACTATATTCAGCTAAAACTCACAAATTGTATTCCCACCAGCTCTCAGGTGCCCCAATCAGTGTGACCTGCTGACAAGCTTATAGCTCCAACACAAGGGGAAAGAACTGGATGTTTCCAGCCTGCCAGTGCATTATTAGTACAATACCAATTAGACTGTGTGACTAGCCTACATAATGGCTAATGTACAGCGATGCCTCATAATGATATCTCTGCAGTCAGGTGAAATCCTTACGTCTGAATAGGGAACATAATAAAAACGTAATTTCATACATATGAAGGCAATTTTTGTGATTGCTTAATGGTTTCTGAAAAATGTATTACGAATGACATTTTATTCAATCCATAAAAAGCATTCTGTAGAAGCTGACAGTTTTAAATGTTTAACCAGGAACAGCATAATCAAAATCAAGAGAATATTTACAGTACTAACCACTTGGTGTTGTCTACATGAGAAAATACCCTCTGATGTTTTAATTGCCCCCAAGGCCATGTCTAATTAAACCTCAGCGGGAGCTAAAGCCCAGTGCTTTCCAGCCAAATAGGCACGTACACACTGTTCTGCCACCCAGGATTGTACGCTCATTCAGGTTTAAATGTCACAGGCCTGTGAAACAATTGCATCCACAGGCGCATGTGCACACAGTCCCCGGGGTCAGGATTAGCATCCATTGGTGTGGCTCCATATCTGACCTTTATGAGTGGCTAAGTAGTGCTCTCCAGGGTCTCATTTGTCTCACTTTACCCGAACAATGGCCTCAACCCCCTCACTAGCCACCTCTCTCACAGTGCAGAATGAACATGTCAAGGCACAAATTATTGAGCTTCAGAGCTTTTCAAGGACTGCAGAGGCCTGTACTACGAAGCAGGATTTGGGGTTAGCGAGGTAACTTCAGGTTTAACTCTGGGTTTTCAGGGTTAGGACGGTGGTTCACTTCTTACCGGGGTAAATCGGCATGGTAACTTATGATGCACACCTAACCTTCTCGAGATAACAGATCAACGTATATAAAACCACCGCCTACTGACCAATCAATTCTCTTGGGAAACGGCATCACCAATAGGAAATCCCGTGGAGCTCGGTGTGCAGATCGTAGCTCTTTTTATATGAGAGATGTAGATTGTAGGGACTGACTTATCTGTGTCAGCTTCTTGCAAGCAATGTCAAAGCCATTTCACTGTGCTTTTGTATCCTGATATCATCCTACAACAGAGACTGACACACTAAAGCCTTGTACTTGTTGTACTTATAAGATATGAATGTAAGCCTACTTCCCGCTTTGAATTATGTTTTTATATTTATTTTCAGTCTTTTCAGTATTTTAAGTCCATTTTACACTGCCAGGGTTGCAGCTGAAAGAATAAGGCTAAAACTGTCATACACGCCATAACAATACATCTAAGCAACACATTCATTTAATGGAATACTAATGACAATAGTACGATAGATACACCGCTCTGCTGCCAGTACACTTGTCATGTTTGTGATTGGTCAAATTGTGCATTCACCGCCCCTTTCATGTGAAGCTGCTCATGGCTAGATTGGGAAACCCTGGGTTGATTTACCGAGCTGATAACCACCGTCGTGTGACCGTTTAGCGTGATCGCGGTTGTTAGGCTTAGTGAAGCCAGGTAACGAAAAGATATCCTGGGGATGTTGAACTTGCATCGTAGTACAGGCCTCAGGTCTACTTTCACTTACTAACATGGGGTTAAAATAACCATTAAAGCTCCCTGCATTATAACCTTCCATATTTATTACTTAATAAGCAACAATCAGTTCGACCAAGTTTGAAAGAAAAACATCTTTAGTTATTATTTATTAAGAGTTTATCACTCAAAGACTCAGCTAATCTGTTTCATTAGAATTGTGCTGGTGTGGTTTTATTACATTTGATTGACAGTGGCCTGACAACATGAGCAAACAACCCACAACTGACAACACATTTTGATTCAAATGTTGCTTAATTGTGATTGGCGCATGGAGGTGACATCCCCTTTTCTAACAGAGCCCCACCCACTGAAAACCAGTGAGAAAAGCACAGACAAAAACTCAAATACAGAAATCTGTCATGTGAAATAACTAAAACTGGTCTAACTTTGGCAGAAAACAGTTCCTTTAATTGCCTATTGGTTAGGCAGCTTGTCTCTCTGCACACCAGTATGTTGCCTTATGTTTTAAATCCTATTGATAAAAATGGTGATTTTAGTTTACTGTCTGAAGAAATTTCAAGTAGTAACAATAATGACACACATTGTTTTGAAGGACGGCATTAAAGCAAGACTATGTAACTTTTGATAGAAGAAATAACACATTCTTCCTCTTCTTCCTAAATGCACCCTTGCTCAATTCAGTGCACTCATGGGTTTTACAGCCTTACTTGGTCTGGTAGCTTGTGGTGGCTAATGTTAGCAAACTTTAGAGAGAGATTGTTGTAGAGAGATGCCTGATATTACTCACAGTCACCTCACTGACTTTATGACTCTTCTGTACTTGTGCTGATGTAACACTATGTTTTAGCCTTCATTATCCTGTAATTGTCACTTGTGGCCACAGTGGTCAGAGTTCAGCAAAAGGTAGAAAATGCTCACTATAAGAGAGAACAAATGGAAGCATTTCGAACTAAAGAGTAGAATAAAGTGATGCATTTCATTCTGACAAATACTAAATAAACAAACACTAAGCTATATCAAAACAAGACAAGATGATGAGGAAAAAGGAAAGATGGTACATGCTTCTATACTTGCATACAAGTGTGGGAGTCATTAAATATGAAAGTGGACATGCAGGCAGATACAAGAACATGAGGGCACTCTATCTGTAATCCTGCATTACAACTACATTTACGTCCTTCGCCCTTACCTTATGCACCCAAACCATTACAATAAAATTATGGAGAACAAAGTAACTAAAACAATGTCCAAGTGTAGCATTAAGAGAGCAGATTTTGTCAATCAGTAACCCGATCCGATATCTGGATTGGTATCAGCCCGAAGTGTGAAAAAACACTTGACAAAACAGTCTTAACTCAAGGTCCACTTACTCACTTGTTTTGGAGCTTTTGCCTGTATCACATGTTCTTCATCAGCAGGTGGAATTCGCTCAGTTGTGTAACAACTGTAGATGCTCAAACAAAATCAGTTTGAAAATCACAACACTAAAGTTCTCTGAATAATAAAAGTTTGAACGTCTACAGTTCCACAAAAATCTGCTGGTGAAGACTGTGTGATACAGTAGAAATCTCCACATTAAATGCCGTTTCTTAGTCAACTGTCAGTATCAGATAATAAAAGCTCTATTTTATAAACCCTCTAGAACAGTGGTTGTCCACCATTTTGGCTGATGACTCCTTAAAATGAAGTCGTGTCTGCCTGCCACCCCTCATCACAGGTTGAATATGCCTGTGGTCTGTGAGCGTTCATGCATTGTGATTTTCTCCTCTAAACCTATCAGACTGTTTAATTTCAATAACTGTCAGAGGCCTGAAGAAGTAAAAACTTTACAGTATTTCACAAGAAATAAACAAAGACTGGAGAGAAGTCAGAAAAAATATAGTTTATAAAGGGAGTTTTTCCTTGCCGCTGTTGCTTGTGCTTGCTCTTGGTGGGAATTGTTGGGTCTCTGTACACATAAGGAGTCGGTCTAGACCTGCTCTGTATGACAAAGTGCCCTGAGATAACGTTGTTATGATATGGCGCTATATAAATAAAACTGAATTGAATTGAATTGAATAAATAGTAGCAGAACTACATTTTTCTTCTTTTCTGACCAATTAATCATTTTGCAGATTTATCTTGCAACACCTTGGGGGCCCCTCCAACCCTTAGGTTGGAAACCACTGTTTCACACAGAACAATAAGATAAGATTAATATTTGCACAAGCATAAAAGGGATTTTGGTGTATTCATATTTCCACTTACAACCGCGTACAACCGCACATTACCTTACAAATACCTTCCCTTACCTTACAGGAATGATCCCAATCACTTCAGCAAAAGCCTCATAAAGGCCTGAAAATAATCATGGCTGAATTCAATTTAGCTGCTTCAGTTTCATAGTGCTGGTATTGTACATGGTAGCTCACAGTGACACTGTCATGTCTTACTGGGACATTTGAATAGAACAGAGCCATCGTTAATGTAATAAGTAACACCTGTGCTTTTCCTACAGCGATAAGTCATGATGTCTGCTGTGAAAAACACCTATCAGGTTGATTTGCCATTTTGTTTCTGAACAAATCAGAGATCAAGCGGTAATGTAGAGGTTTGGGACCACGTTAGTTCCTCACAGTGAGGAATACAGATTATACTTTGGAAAAGAAAAGGGAGGATGGCATCAACCTGTATCAGTACTGGCATTGGTATCAGGCAAAATACTATGAGTTTACGTGAGAGAAAAAAGTGATGCTGGCGTTTCCCTAAAGTCCAAATATTCCAGTAACATTTGCCATATGCAAGATTGTCAGACCTCTTAAAGCTGAGAGACTTGTGTATCTGCATTTGTCATTGTGATTTACATTAGGGTGCGTGACGTTCTGGTGCATCAGTAACAACCACTGCAAATGTATGCAATCTGTCAACGGGTAAAGTCTCAACAATCATGAAGACGTACACCAAACACATGCTGCATTTGTTTGTGGCAACTCGCAAAGTTCCAGCCACAAGTATAGACCAACACTGGCTGATGGACACTGAATGTGGTTTTTGTTTCATAACAAATTATGGCCTCGAAAATGACCACTGAGTTGAACCCAAACGTCTCACAGCTACAACAAAAATCGATTATGAGCTTTGTCAAACTGGTATTTACTGCAGAGCCAGTGTATAGTGAGGGTTTCTCTGTTATTGTGTCCATCCCAAGGTGTCAGTTTGTAGTTTTCCAGATGCTTTCTCTTTTGTCACACATATGCATAGTCAATAGATGCACACACCAATGATTTCTTTATTTATTTATATCTATTGTTACAGTGATGGGAATATGGTTTGGAGGACATCTGTTTCTCTGAGAGATTTTGTGTGTGTATATGTGTTGTATGTGTGTGGCAGCCAGCTATGTGAATGGGGTTCAGTAATGAGAAATGCTTATCAACCCTCTACAGCCTGTCAGCTTGGTGCTATTAGTAACCCCAACAATCCTACAGGTAGGCCATGAGTGGTCGTATTGATTCCAAACATTCCTATTTGTCCCCCCCAGAAAGGGAGCAATCAGCAGACGGATTTAGTTGATTAGGATTATGGGAAGTAATTTGTGGAGGAAATAAGTGGGCATTTTTAAGGGGTCTATTAATGTTGTGAAATTAGTTTTCTTAATACCTGGGATGAAGTTGGTGTGAATGTAAATAGCTGTTTGTGTGATTGGAACGTGGACGAGAGGGAGAAGGCTTGGGTTTAGGAAAGCTGAGAAACATTTTGTCAAGCTGAAGAGAAGGTATCACAAGGTGGAGAGAGGAGAAAGCATGAGCGAACAACAAATTCAGGAGCAGTTATTTCCTTCCACACACATTCACATTCACTGACTCATTCTCATGAGTGATATAATCCTTGCTGAGGGTGCTTTACATATCACTGGGTGGTTTTTGCTGTAGAGAGACGCATTTTAGCATCATGCTAACAAGAACCTTGACAATTAGTTAGACAGGAGAGGGGACATGGGGGCAGAGAGGCAGCAGGACGGCGTGCAAAGTAAAAATGTGAATAAAAACCCGGGGAAAATATAAGAACAGGAGACTATGGAGAGGAGGTGAAACTGGGAAATCAGCTGTGTGACTCTAAAAAGCTTTTAATTATTTTTTAATGATCAGTGCTAAGAGGAACTGGATCAAAGCCCTATTTCACTGATTAGACTTATATGAATTTGCCCTTAGTCTACCACAGATGTATGAATGCACAGAAAGAACTTAGCATATAACTGAATGGCACCAAGACTCTTAAGATGTAATTGGAGTCAATATAGTTGTTTAGAAATGTCTACAGGCAACGTACACTCAGTGGCCACTTTATTAGGTACACCAGGACAATATAATGCAGTCCAATACAGCCCTGCCACAAATTCTATGATTACAAAGTTTATAATGTTCAATTTTTGGTGACATTGTCAGAAATGTGTAAATTCAATTATTGGTTATTATTGAGGTCATAGTTAAAGGTGGTGTTGTACTGCATTGTTACTGGACTGCATTATATTGAGAGATGTTCCTAATGTTTTACACATTTCCAACAATATCACCAAGCACCAATATTACACAGCATAACACTGCATTAATTCAGCTGCAGTATAATTGTTTTGTGTTGGTTTGTGTTAGCTTACTATCTATTAGCAGAATATGATATTGGATTCCAGAATTGCCTTTTTCTAGTCTGTAAAAACATGTTCAATAATAATGCAGTTAAAGAGAAAGTGTTAATAAAAATTTAGAGAGAGGACATATGTTTGACTATACACTTTTATTTTATTTATAAAATTTTATATTTTATAAGACATTTAGACCTAAATGTTACGTTTGAACTATGCTGCAGCACAAAACCAAAACACAGTAACTGCTGTACATACTTGGTCAGAAGTGAGTGACTTTTTGACATCGGTTTTAGAATATAAAACAATTATGCTCTTGAAATTTGGAATTTCTGTGAAAACAGAATGTAAAATTTACAATAACTACAAAATAAAACTAAAAACCAAGCCACAGAGGGAGTTAGCTAACTTGGCTGATCAAACAAGATAGCTATATCAAGTGAAAGCTAGCTGAGGAGATAGCCACCACCAGCCTGAATCTAAATTCAATTTTTTCCAAAGCTCTATTTGTAATTAAAAAATATCAAATTTGATGAACTGACATCTTGATAATTCCGTTTTTTATTCCACTTAACGAAATGTAGCTAATGTAGTCTTGGCGAAGAAAATGAAACAGCTAAACTGGTTTAGCTAAAAGATAACCAGCCTACCATCTTAACTATTTTTAGCGGAATTCATGTGATGTGGTGTGGTTAAGTTGGGCTGAAATATTCAGCCTTAAAATGCATAAAATAATGCTTTACAACCTTTCTATTTGTGCTTTTGTGTAAGTTTGTCACTTCACTATTTCTATAGTTATTGCTTTCTGCCTTTGTAGGTCAGATACAATAATGCTGTTTGTTAACTGTTATTTAAATTAAATGTATGTCAAAGATATAGTGGTAAAGAGTTGATTGGCTTTATAGTTTTATTGCCGTTTTCTGGTACATGAATGTTGGTCAAATGCTTCTCATACTGTTTTTTGGGGGAAGATCTCTTTGGATTGGATAACAGCTGCCACAGAGGATTGAGAGTGTGACAGTGAAACATGTATATGTGATTTTCAGGCAGATGACAGACAGACAGAAGGGCTCTTCAAGAGGACATACAGCTTTAACAGGATTGGAAATGGTACCCACCAGCTGTAAGAGGTAAGAGAGAAAGAGCAGGGGATGAGAGTCAAAGTGGGAGGAAGGAGGGGCGGCAACGCAAGCAGGAGTGTTACTAGATCAGTTTGAGAAGGAATTAACTGTAATTTAACTACAAAGTTGACTAAAGGACACATTTGTGTTTGCTGCAACAGCTTGGAGAGATGGATAAGGAGGATGGAAAAAATGGTGGAGAAAAGGAACAAGCTTTGGGATGAATGAAGCCGTTAAACACATCATCAAACGCTGCAGGCACAGCAGGGGGCCTCGGGATACACCCGTCTGAGAGTTGGGTGGTGTGGGTGTGTGCATGTGTGTGTATAGTTTTGTATTGGCCTAATAAACCATCCATCTGCAGGGAGAGGAGAACAGTGGATGCGGGGAGCGGTGGGGGGGTTACAGCACTCTTTATGCTCCATATTTACACCCCTTTCAAATGCACAGACCGACAGATACACAGTCCTGCCCAGAGGTTCTTTGATGCTTGTCGATACCGCTGCGTGATGATGTCATACGGCAGAGAGCAAGGGAGGGAGGCATGATCAAAGGAGAGAGGGAGGGATGAAGACGCAGGAGAGGATATCCAAGACAACAACGGGACAAAGATGGCGACTGCTTCTGCTATGGGACGTCCACTGGCGTCCAGACCTCCGAATCACCAAGAAGAACCCTGGACATGCAGCAAGTGTATTCACTCCCCTTATTCTAACAGGATGACCACCAACATGACATACTGGAACCACCAAGCCAACCTCAGCCACCACTACCGCCGGGCTAGCACGGTAAGCTCTCCGTCTACCTTAGCCTTTCCTCCGCTGCCGTTAAACCATCAAACCCTCAACGCCCCGATGTCTGGTTACCATCACTCCATCCCAAGTATTTATCATGAGTTGCCATTCTTTCTAATAACACATTTTCTACCCATTTTCTTTCTTTTTCTCAGCCCTTTCATCATGGTCTTTTGGCTGTTAATATAGGCCTCTCTTTGCCATCAAAGGCAGCACATCAATTGCCTTGACTCCCAAGTGTATGTGTGAGGGTGAAAGAGAGAAAGGGAGAGAGGAGAAAAAAGAAGAACACCATGTATCAAAGATCAAGGCACGCTTTCATGCCTGATTTTGGCCCTGGTTGGGTTTTGCTTTCCATCATCTTTCCATCCTCCTTTTTCTCCCTGTTCCAAGGCTGCAGACGCTCTCCGAAACCCATCGACGTTTTCTCCCAACCCTCAGTGGTCCAAATTCCACATTTGCGGAAAAATGAAATCAGGCGCTATTGTGGTAAAATGGAAGCAAAGACATTTTTTTCTGGGTTTTCTTTGAGAATATTATGTAGCTTGCAGGCTACTGGGCCAGAGCTCTGCCCCAATGATGACAATACGTGAAACAATATTTGAATAAGCAGCAGGAGGGCAGCCAGCTAATCCACTGTGGCTAATCCAGTATTGGTGCAGGCCATATTGGTAGCTGGAGTATTCAACTCCATCACAATACACATCAGCAGGACGCCATGGCAGATATACTGACACTCTTACTACAGGCATGACTGGGAAAGGCCAGCAGATGGATGGATAGGTGGATGGACGGATGGATGATATAGAGATACATGAATGGACAATTGCATGGATGGATGGAAACCCTTGATATTTGATACTGTGGTTCCTTTATTTCACACATTGTCTAGTCCTCTCATGTAACTCAATTAGAGTATTTTAAGAAAAGGTGGTGATGGACACAAGCTTCAAATGTCCTTCACAGCTCTGTGACAATGTCTACATTTATAGTAAACAGGAACACAAACAGACCTGAAATATCGATATCCCCCAACTCATTGTATGTCAAATAGAATAAAAGGGTTCACTGTACAAGATTCTCCTTATCCTTTGTTTCATCGCAGCCAAGCAAAATACTTGTCTCCAATTAATTTTCTTGAAGAGCAGAGGTCTGTTTCTCTTTCAAGCAGTATATAATGAAGATTTCACTCTCTGTGAGCATCTAAATGGGTCTTTGTGCTGGGAGGCCCCCAAGAGATAAGCCTGTTTCTGACAGGCCTCCGTACAGACGCCCAAATCTGCTGTGGCAGCTGGAACAAAGGGACCCCTGAGCTGGACCAGCACTCTGACAAAAAAGCTCCATCTCCATAGTCCAAGGGGGCTGCCTCAATTTAAGAATTAATAATCCACTTTTACCTTCACTGGAAATGGTTGTTTTCATCACATACTTGACAATGCTTAGAGAGGCATTCATAGGGCTCTTTGTCTTTTTATTGAGACTGTGCAAATAGTTCAAACTAGCTAGCAAGGGTCATCAGTTGATGGATATAGATCCTTCATGTATCACTGACATTTTAATTAATCAGTACCAGTTGCATTGTAGCTAGTGCTGCATAACGTATCATTTTTTGCCACACATACTTATTAGCCAAAGCAGTCAGTCTCCTAGAATGTGACACAAGGAAGTAAGTGAAAAGAAATACTAAGAATGAGTGACATGGATAAACTCTTCTACCACAGTAATTTTATATGGCGAAATCAATATATTTGTTGATATTGTACATTTTCTGGAAACCGTTTATAAATAAAATGACCAGACAAGATGGACGTTTTTTTGCTCAATCCAGTAGATTAAAAACGTATAATAATCGATATAATTCATTACATTCGTGGCTTACTGGGACACTTGAATAGAACAGAGCCATCGTTAATGTTATTAGTGACATCTGTGCTTTTTCCTACTATGACAAGTCAAAATGTCTGCTGTGAGAAAGGTCTATGGCCAATACAACCAGAGGTATTAAGAGGGTATAAACAGTGTGGAAAAATCTCTGAAGGTTGACAACTTTACAATATATTGTCTCAAATTTCCCGACCCTAAAATTAACAAACTCTAAATGCTCAGTAATGCTGCATAAAGGAAATATATACATTAGAATTAATTTGAATCCAACTGAACACATACTAAACATACACGTTTGTGAATGTGACTGCTGTTCCAGTTTTTAAAATTCAGCCTTAACTCAAAAGTTAGATCATTATACTAAACTAGGAAATAAAAAGTCTTACATGATGTCACAATGTCACCTGACTTGATCCCAAAAACAACAAAAAAAACCTATTCTGGAGTCTTGGGCAACCAGTGGAAATCACTGCACCCAGCCAAGAAATAGTCCACCACATAACCCCCTGTTAAACTTGACTTTTTACACTCCAGTTTTTGTACGGATTAAATAAGATATATCATTTTAAATAATGAGTTTAAGAGGTGCTCGTAGGTGGATTTTCCACGTTTCCAGTCTAAGATAATAAAATAAGATATATAAGATATAACTTTATTTATCCCGAGGGAAACTGTTGTGCAGCAGTTGCAGTACAAAGGAAGAGTGCAAATGAGTTCAAGTGGTATGATAGACAGATAGATAGATAGATAGACAGACAG